>JAOXYL010000050.1:234247-264753 GCA_028564955.1 Terapon puta
TTTCAAGTGATTTCAGTGAGAATTGTGGGTTTTTCCTTCTTTAACTGAGGGATACCAACAATTTTGTCCACGTGTGTGTGTATGTATGCATGTATATAACTACAGGTAAAGGATCAAAGCCAGAGTTGGGAAATTAATGGCAACAGTGTGAGATCAAAGCACATATATTTATATACATATATGTGTGCTTCCATCTATATGGGCACATGTATATAGAGGGAGATCGGATACCAAAGTCCAAAATGTCAGATCAACACCAAAAGTAAGTGAGACAGAGAGAAACACTCTGGAGCTCTTCCTCCTCTGGCCCCCGTGCCTTAGCCTACTGTCTGTAAAGTCAAAGTGTGATGGAGAGCAGGGGAAAACGAGTCTGTCTCTCCAGCCCCCGCACTGACACTGGCCCCTGCATCCTGGCCGGGACCCCCCCAATTTCAGCAACACAGCTCCAGGGGGCTCTGCCCTTCCTGGTTTCAGCTGGAGAACCACTGAATGGAGCCTCAGCCCTCACACGTGTGTGTGTGTGTGTGTATGTATGTATGTATGTATGTATGTATGTATGTACCTACATGTGTAGGACCAAAGCCAGAGTTGGGAGATCAAAGGCAATCATATACAGCCTTATATGTGTGCATGCATGTAAATGTGGCCCATGCAGGCACACATGTATATAGCTGTGCATACATGTATATTTATATGTATGTAGATAGATAGATCTCCATCTATGAGAGCAAAGCTGTTGGTTTGTCTCTTTAATCATGTGTGTGGTTCTTTGGCAGATTCAGTTTCCCGCTCTGGACATCCGTCTGTCCTACAACGACATTCAGCTGTTCTTGGCCATCGCTAGGTCCATCCCCACGGCCAGCGCCCCCCTGCCCGCTGACCCCGACAGCTCCACGGCAACAGGCTCCGAGTCTACTGCTGCTCCCAAAGACAGCTTCAGACAGAAGACAGAGGCCCTCATAGGTACATCAAGGCCACTGGAAGGTTTTCTGGTCTTCTCTGCCCTCAGAAAAGTGATCTCTGAGTTTGTCTTGTCTCCACAGAGGGCCAGCTGACACACTTACAGGACCTCGGCTTCAGGAAAGAGGACTGCAAGAGAGCCCTGATCCACTGTAAAGGTGAGTGACACTGTTTTCCAAACCTGCAAACTCACAGCGTCTGAATGAAAACCCAGATGGTGACAGAACATTTGTCCCTCAGGTCAGCTGGACCAGGCCGCCACATGGCTGCTGGAGAACGCAGAGAACATCGCGGGTCATCCCAGAGCCAGGACGGAGTCTGGATCCAGCAGCCACTCTGCTCCTCTGTCCGGGGTGGAGGTGAAGGCCGAGAGCGTCTGCATCTGTTTCATCGATGACTGTCTGGACTGCGACATACCACTGGCTGAGCTTACTTTCTCCAGTAAGTCTGTAATTAGCCTCCTCTCTCATTTCCTGTAAATCTCTGCCTGTGAAGTAAAAGCACAAAGTGTTAAGTCTAAAAAACCCAAACTGATCTTAAATAATAATAATTAACAAATGCTCATTAGAAGTCAGTCCCAAGGCTTCATGTACAGCAAACAGTGAAATAAATAATTGAATGAATAACTCTATGCCCGTCCAGTTGAGGATGAACGTTTTGTGTCTCAGCCTGCGCACTGTTTGTGGTTTCAGGACTTTATGTGCTACAGCGTATTGGATCCACCCAGGAGGGCAACGCCAGCTTCGCCCTGTCAGGAGACTACTACAACCGAGAGCTGTCCGGTAAACACGCCAACCTCATCTTCAAATGATTCACATCTGTTCACTAGTGTTGTGATGTGTTGGTCTCTTCAAACTGAGTGAGATGAATAGCGGAGGGTCAGTCTGTTTGATGCTGCGGTGTGTCATGATGTGTCAGGCTGGGAGCCCTTCATCGAGCCGTGGCCCTGCTTCCTGTCCTGGCAGCAGCAGGCCGCCGGTCGTCTCCACCCACCACGTCTGAAGATGGGGGTTCGAGCCAAGCAGAGGCTGGATGTGAACATCAGCTCTGTGCTGCTGGGTGAGTGATGGCTGGAGCGAGCTGATCTGAGCATTAAAGTCTCTGCACCGCACTCAACACGTCTTTATGTGGCCCCCACAGAACAATACAACACAACCAAGAGTTCCTGGATCGCAGACTACTGTAACGAGGAGGAGCAGAGCCCCCCGTCTCCTCCAGCCCTGCCCTGGGTGGGCTCCTCAGTCGACCCCCCCACCGTTGTACAGAGTGAGTTCAAGCTACATCCAGAACCACAAATCATCTGAACAAAGATGTGTTTAGAAATTACTATGATTAATAATTATGTTTAGCATCAAAGATCAACCTGGTGCTGCTCAATATTTTTCTTCTCATCAACAAACCTCTTAACAAGACTCAAACTGTGACAAAACAAATCTTCATCCTCTGAGTCGTAAAACTGTTAAAACGCTTCACCGTGGTTCCTTCATCACCTTGAACACACTGTAGTTTATTTTGACACAAACACACACACATCATCTTGCAGTCACAAACACTCACTACAGCAGCCATCATTATTTATTCCTGTTTGTTTAATAAAAACTATGGTAAACTTGTTTCAAAATAAAACATAATATTTGTGAGATGTTTTTTATGTCTTCAGCGGGAACCAATGAGCTGAGAGCCACAGACAGGAAGTCAGACAGTGTCGTTTGTTATGATATTTTCATTAGATTTGCTGACAGTAAGAAAAGTCGCTAATAACACCAGTTCTCCTTAAAGAGTCAGGCTGAGGAGTGGTTGGACGTCTCATCGTGTAGAAACTTGGCTGATGAATCCCTCTGCTTTGGAGAGACCTGGAGGTGTTAGCTTATTTTGATTTTAGCTAAAAGGCTCTAATGACACAATCATAATCAGGCAAATCACCACAAAACCTGGAACTCATGAGCCAAGTTCTTCTCGTCCCTCGGTCAAACAGGAGACAAAGGAGACGAGCTGAAGTGAAGCGTGTAGTGTTGATCTTACAGAGTGAGGATGATGAAGCTCTAACCCTCTTGTCTGTCTCCCCTGCATGTCTGCTGTGTGGTAACTGTCTCTCTCTGCTGTCAGGTGCTCCTCTTGCTCACCTTAGAACTAGAAGCACAGCCAGCTTGGCCTGCCTCGAGCAGCAGATTCACTCCAGAGGTACAGTTCAGAGTTTAGTCGCCCAGACAGCTCACTCGGTGTCAGCGCTCTCATCCAGTCATCCCCGACCATTCAACCCTTATATATTGATCTGTAGGGAGGATCAGCCAAATGTTTCCTGCCAACATAATGTCAGTGTACAAAAAGACTAAACTCCTAATTATCTGTCATCTAAAGGGATGTTTCTTTAAAGAGATGATCATCAGAGTAAAACCACAGAATAACTGCTGATGAAACTGTGAGACAAGTAATCACACTCGGTCTCTTTATTATTATGTCTCTTCAGAAAAATGGGAAAAATGAAAAAGAACATGAACATGTGGAAATAAATTGATGATTGAAGGAAGATGAAATAAGAAAATGGATTATTGAATTAATTAAGTTTGTAGATGACATTTTACAGATCAGTCTGCAAGAAATCAGTGACATAATCTTTTATTATTAGATTGCATCTTATTATTTTTATCTTCACCTTAATGTCTCAACCTGGAAGCCCTTTGTGGTTTTATAAATATCACTTAAAGATGTACTCTGTGGTGAGATTCAAAGTTAAACTCCTCGTCTGTTTGCTGCCACGTCTCTGACTGTAAATGTCGGAGATGTGCCGCTGGATGAAAGTTACTGGAGGGATTAGAGGAGTCCTGCGGCACGGTTCTGTGACTCTGATTTAAATCAGTTTTATTAGATTTGTCTCTGTCGTGTTTCACTTTCTTTGTTAATTTTGCATGTTATTGTTCATTAGCTTCCTGCTGCATGGCCTGTAGTGACTTCATGGTGAAAACGTGACATGGCTCAGTCGTCCTCACTGTTTTTGTGCCAACTGTTTCAGATTGTGCAGAACAAAACAGTCCAAAGGAGTCATCTGACTGCACAGTGTCCGTATGTCAAGTAGTTTTTACGAAGCGTTGGTTTAAATACTTAAAGTTTAAAGTTTTCCTGAATATAAACTGAAGGGTTATTCTGGACCATGAAACATAAGAACACAGAGGTTAAACTGCTGCTGTGTGCTGACTTCATTCAACAGCAGTGAAGCCTCTTGTGATAAAAACAGCAATAACATGAACTGTGTGATGGTAAGTAAAAAGTTTACCTTCCGTGACCTCGAGGAAAATCCATCAGTCCTCAACTTTTTGTTTGTGTTTTCAGTTTGTTGTTGGTTCATGAACGGTTGAACATGAAAAAAATGAGCAATAGATGGAGCCAAACCAATTATAACTGTCACTGTTATAATTGTTCATGTCCAGTTAAGGCTTTCATTTCTGAGCAAGTTGCCTTTTTAAAGGGGGACTCTGTTGATCTCTGTAAAGTTGTGGGCACATAAAGAAAGGTTGTCATCAGCGGAGCAGGTGATATCATGACTTCAGTCTAAACGGCTTGTGATGGGCTGTTTCTGCTTCTCTGGGGTTTGAATGTGTTCAAGTCTCAGAGTGCCACAGAAGTGCTGCACAGCTCCTTGAAATTTGTGTGAAATTGGTGGAGTGCCCCTTTAATGGACAGAGTTTCGAGGCACCTGTGTCTCGGCTGCTTTTTATGTCTCACAGGAGAAAACAAGGCGCATGGCTGTCGACTGAGCGTACGCTGACGTTTGCACTGAATGATGCAGAAGGCCGCCTCCTCTCTGACCCGCCTTTCATTTCTGTCCCCTGCAGGTGTGAAGCTGTCCAAGAGGAGACAGCCGTTTGTGCCGTACGCTCTGCGCAACCACACAGGCTGCACCATGTGGTTCGCCACACTGACTACGACCCCCACGAGGTAGGTGGGACCACAAACACACACAAGCACCGCTAACTGCAGGTACAACTTTTTGGGCTTGTTTGAAAGAAGAACTCGGCCTGTGAGGAAATTTATCAGGATCCACAGTGAAGCTGCACCGACAAACCAGTCAGCAACCAGTCTCCATGTGACGCTCCAGGCCCTGAGAAAAACGCTGAACGAGGCCCTGAACATTAAGCTGAGTTGTACATTTACATGTTTAAAAATGGGAAAATGTGTTTGTGTCAGTGCTGATCTGTACCAAGTTAGATCATCTGGAGCACCTTTGGTACACAGCGTGGTGTCAGTACTGACGTTATATAAGGTGACCTGGGGCAACGCATCAAATGACAGCATCACTCAGTTTGATCTGCAGTAGATGTGGTGTGACGGTACTTCAGGACAGACTGTGTGTGAATATATGAACGTCAGCCTGATTTTAATTTAGCCTGTCTGAGTGGTCGGTGTGACTCATAAATAAGAAGAACATCAGCTCATGTCCAGATGACTGAACTTGAACCAAAGATCGGTTGATGCACAAAACGAGAGATGATGATGAAACTTTTAACTTGAAGTGAGAGGTTTCTCCTCTGCAGCCTCAGTGTTCGTGTCTCCAGCTAAACATATTCACCTGTCCCCACAGGGTGGCGCTGTCTCACAGCAGCAGTGCAGACTCCATCTCAGATGTCCACGGTCCGGGAACTGACGACACTCACAACGTCAGCCAGTGGAGAGAGGTGCTGCCTGGGGAGGAGATCCCCTTTGAGTTCGAGGCTCGTGAGAAACTCCGACACCGGTACAACCAACATATTGAGGGTTTTGATAAACCTACACATCAGATTAGTCGTATATATGTGGGACACAGCAACTCACTCAGGCTGTAATAAAGTATGTCCATGTGTGTATTTTCCTTCAACATCTCAGTAAACTTGAAATGTGCTTGATATTTGTGTTCATAAACTCCAGCAAAGAAGATAGAGCCTTCATTGAACGTGAAGGCCATGATGGCATGTGATCTTTAGAGGATGTTGAGTAATTACTGTGCAGTTGTTTGCTCTGCTGGTCTCAGTTTAGTAGAAATGATGAACGTTTTCCCACCACTGACGCCTTCTCCTCCTCTGCAGACACACTCATGAGCTGAAGCTGCACCAGCTGCTGGTTCGGGTCTGTGGATGGGAGCAAGTCAAGCCGGTGTCTGTGGACAAAGTGGGCGTCTTCTTCCGCTACGCAGCTCCAGACAGAAACAACTCTTCCAACACTGTGAGGACTCGTCAGTCACTTTGATCATTTTGAAGCGTTTCTGACAAATAT
Source organism: Terapon puta (assembly GCA_028564955.1). Classification (NCBI taxonomy): domain Eukaryota; kingdom Metazoa; phylum Chordata; class Actinopteri; order Centrarchiformes; family Terapontidae; genus Terapon; species Terapon puta. The sequence continues at coordinate 240,452 of JAOXYL010000050.1, forward strand.
GTCTGTGTTTGATGTGAAATTTTTCACTCTTCCACAGGTCGGCAGTCCGATCAGCAGAACCAACATCATCCACCCTCATGTTTATGTAAGTGTCCCTAAATCTGTCAGTCATCATTTACAGCAGAGAGCGAGCTGGTCTTCAGACAGTGTCACATGAAGGCAGGTTTATGCCACAGAACTAAAAAAGTGATGAATGGTAGTTTAATGCACAAAACAACTGCCAACAATCAGTTTCTGTTGCTTCGACAAGAAACGAGACAATGGCTCTTACTAAAGAATATAACTCTATTAATGACAGATTTTTATAGTGATTGTCTGATTACTCACAGTTTACTAAACATTAGATTGTAGTAAAAATAAAAGCTTACTATTCCTCAGAAACTGCTTGTTTTATCTAACCAACAGTCAAGAAGCTGAAGAGATTTACTTTATTATCATGTTTGTGTGAAGAGTTTCACTGACAGCACTCACATATGACGACATTACAAATAGATAATAATAATAATATTAATGATAATGATATTAATGATAATAATGCTCTGTGTTTTCTGCCCCTCAGTTCTCAGCTCTTCCCCCGGTCAGAGTGGTTTTCTCCATCACGATGGAGGGCAGCGCCCGCAAGGTCATCACTGTGCGCTCCGCCCTGATGGTGAAGAACCGGCTGGATGTTCCTATGGAGGTCCGCCTGGACAGCCCGTCTGCTCCTGACAGTGAGACGTTTACTGAATTAAACCGTCATCAGTCTGTGAATCCAGCTTATTTGATTTAATTTAACATTTATTTCTATGACTTTATTGTATTTGGATGCCATTATATGAAATTTCAGTAACATTAGATGTCTTTTGTTTTTCATGGTATTTCATGTCATATTAATGAAGCTTGTGTCTCTCGCTGACAGAGCCGGTGGTGCTTCCCCCCATCCTGCCGGGCCAGGCGCTGGCGGTCCCTCTCCACCTGACGTCGTGGCGGCTGCAGGCTCGGCCCAAAGGCCTGGGGCTGTTCTTCTGTAAGGTTCCCATCCACTGGACCAGCGTGGAGCGGCCCGGAGAGGTCAGCAGCAGTAAGAGGGAGTGTCAGTCTGCAGACTTCGACGACAGCCTCAAACGAAACTTCAGGTAAATCCGTCACACATCCTGTTCCAGATTCAGGCCTTCGTCAAATCTGGATCATTTCCTCTCACTTCTCTGCATCTGGCAGGTTTTGTGTGGTTATCAAAAAGGAGAACTACCCAGACCAGCAGCCTGCCAAGAGGGTCTCTGGTAATACGAAGCAGATCTACAGACAGCCGGGCCACACCATCTACCTGCTGCCCACCATGGTGCTGGCCAACCTGCTGCCCTGTGACCTCAACTACTACATCAAAGGGACGTCCATCAGAGGCTCACTGAAGCCGGGCAAAGAGGCCGTGCTGCACGCCGCCGACACCTCGCAGAACATGGAGCTAGGTCCGGGCCCAGAGTTGGTCACAGGCTGGTTTGTTTCCTAAACACAGTCCCCGTTCTCACTCCTCTTTGTGATGTGCTCCCTCAGGGGTCCTGCTCGAGAACTTCCCCATCTGCAAAGAGCTGCTGATTCCTCCGGGGACCCAGAACTACGTGGTCCGCATGAGGCTGTACGACACCAACAAGCAGCTGCTGTGCCTCACCATACGCATCATCTTGCGGGCTCAGGGCGCCCTGAAGATCCTGATCTCTGCCCCCTACTGGCTCATCAACAAGACTGGTGAGGTCTAATGTAGTTCAGACTAACCCGGTCTGCAGGTCATGCCTCTCTCCTCATTAAAGACGTTTTAATTCTTCTTGCAGGTCTGCCGTTAATCTTCCGTCAGGACAACACTAAAGCCGATGCAGCAGGCCAGTTTGAGGAGCACGAGTTGGCCCGAAGCCTCAGTCCATTACTGTTCTGTTACACTGACAAGGAGCAGCCTGCGATGTGAGCCCAGAGCGCTATCTGTCGTTATCATCATTATTATTATTATTATAAAGTCTTCAGTGTTGTGAGCACTGTTAAACCCAACCAACATCCTCCTGTTGCTTTTATTCATGTGCCCTTATGTTCCCCTTTATCCCTGTCATCCTTGACTCCAGGTGTACGATGAGGATCGGCAAAGGGATCCACCCAGATGGAGTCCCGGGCTGGTGTCAGGGCTTTTCTCTGGATGGAGGCAGTGGAGTCAGGGCGGTAAAGGTCATCCAGCATGGGAACAGGCCCGGCCTCATCTACAACATAGGCAAGTGGCAGATTCACTAACTGATCAGTCTGTGACGAGACAGGATCGTCGGACCACTGGACAGGAGTCATTTTATAAAAATGGTGTTTGGTGTATAAAGCAGCTTTTGGAAAGATTTAAGCACTGAGCCATTAAAGTTTCTGACGTTATGTGCAGCTCTCCAGCCTCAGCATCACAAAGTCATTTTCCCAATAATTTACAGAAAGAAGTGAAATGAAATGAGCTGACTTGCAGTTACTCTGTTAGAATATATTCATGAGATCCTCACTGATTAAAAGTTCTCAACGTGTTGACGCAACCAGGCCAGAAGAATTGGATTTTGAAACTCTCCTGTGATTAAATCTGTGAGGATTTTCTTTGTCTTTGCCTTTGATCCGGACTGCCGTCGTAATTCTCTCAAAACTCCTCTGTCGGCTTTTTTTTTTTATCATTATTAACACTCATTTTCTTCACTGGATTTCTTTTTCTGTCCTTCACTTTCACACTCTGCACTGAGATTTCATGACATTTCACTAGCACGTAATTGTTGTTAAATATTGCTGTCACATCGTGAGTAAAAATGTTTGTTTACTCTGATCAGGCATCAGTGTGCGTAAAGGAAAAGGACGCTACAGAGACACTCACATCGTGACCTTCGCCCCGCGCTACCTGTTGGACAACCGCTCTGTGCACAAACTGGCCTTCGCTCAGAGAGAGTTTGCGAGAGGAAAGGTGAGACAGGAACTGATCAGGACGCACTGTTTTACCTGTCTGCATCTCTACTGTGATCTAACAAAGACAAGACATAGATATACTGTTCATGAGGGTATAGCAGGGACAGTAACTACAGGATGACAGAGGTTATTAATCAAGACTTGTTCCTCAGGGTACAGCCAACCCCGAGGGGTACATCTCCACCCTGCCGGGCTCCAGCGTCGTCTTCCACTGGCCACGTAATGACTACGACCAGCTGCTGTGTGTGCGCCTCATGGACACGCCCAACTGCACCTGGTCCGGAGGCTTCGAGGTCAACAAACCAAAGTCCTTTCACGTTAACATGAGGTGAGACACAATCACAGCAGCACCAACACATTTACATTCATTTTACAAACCAGAGTTTATTTCATCTAGAGACCATCCAAATAAATCATTTTATTTCTGTTCAATTCATTTGACTTAATTGTATTTGTTTCTTATCATATATATCAAAAGTCACAAAGGTGTAATTAAGCTATTTATTATGTGTCCATAGTGAAGCTAATATTTGTATTGTGAATATTATTTCTTGATTTTGATTTTGATTGATATTTTTAGTATCTTCCGTCCGTCTGTCTGTTGGCTGCTGTTCCCATGCTGCTCCTTAAACAGATACCACATCGCGTGGCCTCGTGTGTGTGAAGTACTTGACAGGTTTTAAGTGGATGTTGGTTTGAACAGGGACACTCTGGGGAACTGCTTCTTCCTGAGGACAGAGATCACCCTGAAGGGGGCCACCTACCAGATTTCCTTCACGGACACGGACCAGCTGCCTCCACCTTTCCGCATCGACAACATCTCTGAGGTCAGCTTCAGATGATCATTTTGTACTTACTGTAGAAGTAGAGGAGACCTCAGTGTCTAAGTGTGTCTGTTTGAATCCCATCAGGTGCCCATCCAGGTCTGGCAACACGGCGTGGCCGACATCCGCCTGCACACGGAGGTGAAGGCGGGCTCAGTGCTGGACTATGCCTGTGATGAGCCCACGCTGCCCCCCTACCTCACCCTGACAGTAAAGGGAGCCGGATCCTCAGAGGTCACGGCCGACATGAACTTCTTCAGAGAGTACAACAAGCTCTACTACGAGAACTTCATCTACATTGCAGCCACACACACCTTCTCAGAGTACGGATGGCGGCTAACAAAATCATTTTATCTGTTGACGTTCTCTGCTCTTTGGAAGTTAAAGTCTTAAAGGTAAACAACAATATTTTGTTGTGCAGGACCGTCGAGAGGAGGCCAGTTGGGAAGAAGCGTCTGCTGAGCTGTGCTGAACTGGTTCTCGATGTGGACACCAAGACTCAGAGGGTCATCCTGAAAAAGAAGGTGAAACCCATTGTGACTCAGATGTTTATCCAAAATTCAACTGTGGCTTTTAGATATTGGGAAAAGCATTGATGTTTAAATAAGAGTTAATTGAGGGGTGAGAGGAAGAGAGGTCGACGAAGTGCCGAGCTGACCTTTGAACTGGATGTGAACTGAATGTCTGAATGAAGAGAAACTTATCCTGACCTGATGAAACTACTGTCAGCCAGTAAAAGAAGTATGGACTCGTTAACGAACGTGTGATAACGTGTCCTGTTGCCGTGCAGGAGCCAGGGAAGCGCTCCCAGCTGTGGAGGATGACCGGCAGCGGCATGCTGTGTCACGAAGGTTCATCTCCACCGCAGAGCAAACCGGCTCAGCCACGCCCGCTGGACTCCTCTTTGGTGCTGGACATCGCCGGCCTGGCAGCCGTCAGTGACAACAGGTGTGTGTGTCTGTGTGTGTGCGTGTGTGTGTGTGTGTGTCTGAGTACAGCTGTTTCTGGAGGGAATCATCTCCATCCATCTACTGTGGAAGCCTGAAGAGGTTTCTCTCTCTCTCTCTCTCCCAGTTTTGAGCCACTGATGCTGAGGAGGCCGGACTCGCGTCGCAGCACCACCCAGACCTGGTACTTCAGCTCAGGCATGCTGACCTGCGGTCTTCCTCGCCTGGTGGTTCAGGTGACTTAACATGTTGTGTTGTGTGCTCTGCTGTGCAGTTCAGTTCTGAACGTTCAGAGTTGGTTGACCCTCTCACGTGTACCCGTCAGGTGAAAGGAGGGATGGCAGGTCTGTACGATGGAGCAGAGGTGGTACTGGGACCAGACTCGGGCCTGTTGGAGCCCGGCCCCGAGCAGCAGTTCATCAACCAGAAGATGAGACCCGGTTCAGGGGTGCTGTCGGTCCAGGTGCTGCCAGATGGACCCACACGTGTCCTGCAGGTAAAAACCAAACATCAGTGTTACTGTCAGATATCTATCCATACATTTGAGACAGAAAGCTGCTTGAATTAAAAAGATTCACTCTTTCCTCCATGAACCATGACAAGTGCTCTGAGTTTTTATAATGTGAAATTTACTACACGAAGTTTACGTTTTTTTGGTGAATATCCCAACTCCTCTCAGATTGTTAATTTATGAGATGAGAGGCCTTCATTAAAAATTTAAGACCCTTGCCTGATAGTTGCCCAGTTCAGTTCTCTATGTGAGTATCTGCCAGATTGACCAAAATCTGTTGGAGCCTGAAGTCTAGCTGTATGATAACCACCCAGAGCTGCAGCTGTAACTGTAAAACCTGAGAATATAGTTAAAACTTTCAGGAGAAAACTTCAAATCAACCTCCTGCTCTAAACTATCAGTTTGTGTAAAGTCCTGTTGAAGTCACCCTTCTCTCAGTGCTAATTAGCCTAATGTCAGTCACATGTCAAAGACACACCCACACGCCTCCTCTTTCCTGTTTATCGCTGCAGTGAGACTCAGGATCTGAGCCAGAAAATAAAGATGATCAACATAAAGTACATGAAAAACACAATGATCTATCAGTAAGCTGTGATTAACAGCAACTGATGACATTTCTATCAGCTGGTGGCGACACGACACATGTTCAGTTTCAAATTCAGAATTTTGAGGAAATTCAACTGAATGATCAGGTCCAAAAGTTGTTATTTTGTGTAATTTATAAAATAGTGACTGTATTTATCTCAGCCTCTGTTCTTTAGGCAGCATCCTGTTCTGTCCGTGCACAGTGATGGTCATCAGTTCTGTTCTTTGTCTGTAGATCAGCGATTTTAACCAGAGGAGGATGATCCGGAGCTCATCCAGTGCAGACCAGGACAAAAACAAAGAGGATGTGAAGAAGGCAGAGCCTGAGCAGGAGCTGGAGGTAACCATGGTTTATCTCTGACATTCATCACCATAGAGTCGTTGCTGCTCTTCTTCTGATCGTTGACCTCCCTCGCAGGTGTTGGTGAACCTGGAGGAGGGTCTGGGTGTGTCTCTGGTCAACAAATCACCTGAGGAGCTTGTTTTTGCTACTCTGTCTGGTATCGATGTCCACTTCACCCGCACTGCTGCCAACGAGGTGTTGGAGCTCAGCATCCAGAACATCCAGGTGAACATTCAGTCCTCCAGCTCAACTTCAGACTTTATCTGTGCAACAAACATGAGGTGCTTAACAACACAATAGGACAGAAAAATAAGTGCAGAGGGGGTGAAAGACGACCTTAATGATGTAATTCATTCATTCATTGGATGACAGTGAAATGACACAGTGTCGCCTGCATAGCTGTGAAGTGACACAAACAGAGGGGTCTGATGGTGGACCCCTGTGGGACTCCACACAGGAAGCTCTTAGCTGACACATGAAATTCTGCTGAAACTCACTCCGAGCTTTAGTATAGGTACACATCAGAGTTATAAACAGTCTCATTTCTTCCCAACAAGGCACGTCACTCATAAATGCTGTTTTAGGGGAATGTTGTGTGAACTCTTAATGCTCATGTTGCTCGGTCGTGCCGTCATCCTCAGGTTGACAACCAGCTGCTGGGCACCACCCAGCCGGTGATGCTGTGTGTGACTCCCAGCTCCGGCGACAGCAGCGTTAACGACAGCGGGCCAGCCCTGCAGGTCAACTCGGTCAAAGTTCCCAGCAGCCTCATGCTCACTGATCTCTTCAAGGTGAGAGTCACTCAGTCATTGTATCACAGTCGTGTTTTGTTCTTGATTCGTCAACTGACCTCGATGTGTTTGCAGCACCTCATGGTGACGGCACGGCGCTTCACTGTCATCATTGAAGAGAAACTGCTGCTCAAGCTGCTCAGCTTCTTTGGATATGGACAGACGGAAGCTGGTGGGTCATAATTTGATATTTGTATGACGCTGAGCAAGCAGAGTTTTTGTTTTAGAGAACTAAAATAAATCATTTGATGGATTCAGAGCTGGAGAAGCTGGATGAAAACCTCCATGAGAGGCCCAACGAGGATGCTGGACCTCCCAAACGGTACTACTTTGAGAACCTGAAGATCAGCCTCCCTCAGGTCAAACTGAGCGTCTTCACCTCTCACAAGCTGCCTCCTGATCTCAAGGTGACACAACACTGTTTGTTTCTGCCCCGCTTCATTAATCTGAGCGTAGCTGATGCAAAGAAACATCAGCTTTGATAGAGACAAACTTAGAGGGAAAATTTCCTTTGATATGAGTCACTTAAATTGTTGGTGAGTGCAGAAATATTCACAGGAATAATATCAGTGAACTTTCTGATTATTACTATTTATTAGTGTTTTAAATTTAGAATTGACAGAAATAGAAACGTTTGGCTGACCTCTAGAGAAAATAAAGACACAAATGAAGTGAACATTTAATGTTCTACATTAACAAAGAGAATTCATCTCTGTTAACCAGCAACAAGCTCATAAAGTGAACAGGACAATCACACAGACACACACTTTATACCTGATAATCGTGGTTGAAACAGAAAATAGTGACATAGTAGTTTTAAAAATAGTTTTCCCTCTGTGGATTACAGAAATGTTATGCGTGTCTGTTCCCACATGATGTCACTTCCTACTGATGGGTTCTCTCACATGTTCTTCATCGAGATGTTTTCTCTCTTCAGGCTCTCAAAGGCACCCTGGGGTTCCCTCTGGTTCGCTTTGAAGACGCCGTCATCAACATGTACCCGTTCACCAGAGTGCACCCCTACGAGACGCAGGAGATCATCATCAACGACATTCTCAAGCACTTCAGAGAGGTTCAGTGGACACACTTTTAGCACTATTATTCATGTCTTGAAGAGCTGCTCAACACTTTATTTCCCCTTAAAACAAGATTTTACACTGATCGGTCTCATGATGGCAGCAGATTTCATGTGCCCCATCAAATGTTGTTGTCTTATTGCTGAGCTGTGCTGTTTCTGTATTTAAACTGCTGTTTGAACTTCACCCTGTTCAGGATCATATTCTTTCTTCTATGCATTTCGAAAAGGACCGACAGCTGAATATTAAGAAAAGTCTGAAACTCCACTTGTTAACTCTTGAAGGGAGCATGTTTTTATCATTTAGCTTAAAGAAACGCAGTTGAGTCATGTGACTGCTTTGTGTCGGATCATTAATGTGGACTGTCTCCCGTCTGTAGGAGCTGATGAGTCAGGCGGCTCAGATCCTGGGCTCCGTAGACTTCCTGGGGAACCCGATGGGCCTCCTGAACGACGTGACTGAGGGTGTGTCTGAGCTCATCAAGTATGGCAACGTGGGTGGCCTCATACGCAACGTGACACATGGCGTGTCCAACTCTGCTGCCAAGGTACGAATGGGTACCTTGTGTCCGTCTGCTGAACACACTCGTCAACACACACCTGTTAGGACGTTTGACTCTGTCTGAACACCCTCCTGCTCTCTGTGTCAGTTTGCAGGGACTCTGTCTGATGGGCTGGGCAAGACCATGGACAACCGGCACCAGAGTGAGCGAGAGTACATCAGGTACCACGGAGCCACCAGTGGAGAGCACCTGGTCGCAGGGATCCACGGGCTGGCTCATGGTACACATACCTGCACACTCACCTGCACACACACACGTGTACTGTAAATGTATTTACATAATAAAGAAATGTGGAACACACAGAATAAGACTGACATCCTGAAGGGATGATGTCTTTTTGAGAGAAGTTACATGGTGGGTGAGAAGATATGAGTCATTGTTAGCTGTTAGCATCCTGTAAGCATCCAGTGATCTGTCTGAACAGGGTGGGTGACATTTCACTCTCATCGAGTGTTAATGACTAACAGAGTATAATATAAGAAGTTCATACATGTTAACATGAAAAGGCCGTCTTTGCCTTTAACTGGAGCTGTTTGCTGAAGGTCTGCACACAGTTTATTTCTCACATCCTTCAGCTGCTGACTTTAAAAAGCTCTTTACAAGTGAAGGACGTGTTCAGCTGCATCTTTAAATGTCAGTTCACACGTTGTTTAAATTTCCAAATGTCTATTAGTAAGCTGTCGGTGAGTTTACTGCCCCCCCCCCCCCCCCCCCCCACTGTGTGATCGTCCAGATCCACTGCTTGGACTGCTCCAGTCATCCAGTCCAATCATGGGAAAAACATATATGAGGCGTTAAATAATGCACCATGTGAAGTCAGAGCAGATATATACAGCACATCAAAAAGAGAGGTGAACGTGCCGTTCATGTTAAACTCATGTGAAGCTGGACTCCAGCTGTGTCTGCGCCTGCAGCCTGATCTGTGTTACCCCCCCCCCAAGGTATCATCGGAGGCATGACGAGCATCATCACCTCCACAGTGGAGGGGGTGAAGACGGAGGGTGGTGTCAGCGGTTTCTTCTCGGGCCTGGGTAAAGGCCTGGTGGGCACGGTGACCAAACCAGTGGCCGGAGCACTGGACTTTGCCTCAGAGACGGCTCAGACAGTCCGGGACATGGCTAGTCTCAGCAACCACAGGTGAGTGCGGTCTATCACCTGAGTGATGAGACGTTTAGAGAAAATTGTTCATCATCTTCTCAGTGCATTATAAAACCCAGTGTTTAGTTTGAAATATTTCACTTAACTCTCACACAGCATTTAATGTGAACTGGTGTTGATACTTCAGAGCTGTCTGTCTCTCTGTTTCTCTCTCTCCCTGCCTCTCTCTCTCTCTCTCTCTTTCTCTCTCTCTCTCTCTCTCTCTCTCTCTCTCTCTCTCTCTCTCTCTCTCTCTCTCTCTCTCTCTCTCTCTCTCTCTCGCTCTCTCTTTCTCCCCCTGCTCTGTCTCCCTGTCTGTGTGTTCAGGCTCAGCGTGCAGCGGGTCAGGAAGCCTCGCTGCTGTAAGGGTCCTCAGGGTCTGCTGCCTCGATACTCGGCCATACAGGCGGACGGTCAGGAGCAACTCTTCCGCCTCACCGATAACATCCACTCTGAGTTGTGAGTGTTTCTCTTTCCTCTTACACACGGCGACAACCTGCAGCCGCTCCTCGCTCACCTCCTTTCTCTCTGCAGCTTCATCGCCGTGGAGACCATTGACAGCTACTGCGTCCTCATCTCCTCCAAGGTGGTCTACTTCCTGAAGCCGGGGGACTACGTGGACCGCGAGGCCATCTTCCTGGAGGTCAAGTACGATGACCTCTACCACTGCCTGGTCTCAAAGGATCACGGGAAGGTTTATGTGCAGCTCACCAAGAAGGCAGAGAGCACCAGCAGCGGGGTGGCCATCCCCGGCCCCTCCCACCAGAAACCCATGGTGAGACTGTGACCGGACTCCTGTTTAACTTCTCTGCCTACCTGTCTGTCTGTCTGCCTGCCTGCTTGTCTGTATGTCTGCCTGCCTGTCTGTCTGCCTGTCTGACTGCCTGTCTCCTAACGGTGTGACGTTGCCCCCACAGGTCCACGTGAAGAGTGAGAGTCTGGCCATCAAAATCTCTCAAGAAATCAACTATGCCAAGAGTCTGTACTACGAGCAGCAGCTGATGCTTCCTGCCAGCGAGAACGAGGACTACTTACTGCTAGAGTCCTAATCCAGGACAAGGAGGAGCCCTGATCCAGGACCAGGAGGACTCACTGATTCTTCTTCACCCCTTTTATTTGTGTAGTCAGTGTGTTAGTGTTCGACTAACTGCAGTAAAGAGACAAGTCGCACACACTGACCTCCTGTTTGAAAAAGCACACAGTTGTATGATGAAACACACACACACACACACACACACACATTTACACGCACACACAAAGGCAGTGTTAGTTAGTGTGTGTAGGAAACACATTTGTGAATAGGGTGTAAATAGAGCTACAAACCAAGATCTAACAGTGTACATACTGTATTAATTATGATGTGAGAGTAACAACACAGTATAATGTCAAACTGCCTTTACAATCTATTTTGTGTATAAGAGATTTTAGTTGGAGTGGGGGGGTGAATTGCACTGACACAGGGAGGGAGGGACCTGCAGCCTGTCTGTCTCTCTGCCTTCTACGATCACACCTCCCTCGCTTCCTTTAACACGTTTTTAACGAGCCGCTGTTTCTAACCTGCCAGGTCGCCGTCAGAGCTTTGGGTTTGGTGTCGTGAGATTTTCCTGAGCTGAGTTTGAGTTGTGTGTCCGGGAGGAGGAGTGGAGGTCAGAGAGGTGGTGGTATCCACCTGTGGTCCTGTAAAATAACCTTCACATGGACGCTGCTTTAAATAAAGCACCACAACCGCAGCGCTCACTGTGTCGACCTCTTATTTCAACACGTTTCTAACCTGGAAGGTGGCGCTACGTGTACCTGACTTTAATCATTTAAGCTGAATTTAAATGAGTCACAGACAGTTGTCAATCAACATTTTTTAATCAATTTTTAATCACATTGTGAGATTCCCAAAGGAGACGCTGTAACAGGGAGCATCAGGAGACGTTAAGGTGCCTCCTGAGGATAGACTGAAGAAATAAAAGATCTCTGGAAGTTTTGCAGAAGCATTTAGAGAAATGATGAGGAAATAAACTGAGTCACTCTGGAGCTGAAAGTGAGCAGCCAAGAAACTGCAGCTGCTGAAGTTCTTCTCCAGATGTGCTGATGTCCGAGACCTCAAACAGCCTTCACCAGATCCCGCAGAATAACTAAGACGCTGATGAGAGGCTCTCCTTTCTGTGCCATGCCGGTGAAGTCCAGATGTGCCTTTAAGTTTTTAACAAACGAGGCACAACGTGTGACTCTGATTGGTCAGCATTCAGCCTATAAGGTCTCATTATTCTCTGGGATCCAGTGAACCCTACAGACGCTCGGTGACCCTGATCATGCAGTCTGAGTCTCAGTCAGAGTATCTGGACCTTATCCTGCACCAGGATCTGTCCTCTGTCCAGGGTCCTGCTGGACCTCCCATGTCCCAGCAGTGCTTGGTGGAGGCCCGTCTTCTGCCGGGGGGGTCATCAGAGAGCAGGTTCCTCGTGGACTCGGTGGTGGAGGTGTGTGGTGTAGTGGAGGAGCTTCAGGTCACGTCAGCTCGCAGGTGAAGCTCAGCAGCAGCAACATGGAGGCAAAGGTGAGCGAGCGCTGACGGGCGGCCGCGTCAATGGCTGCACACAAACAAAATGGTTCATCACAGATTATTTCTGATGCTGATAGTACAGACAAAAACAAAAAAAAGCAGCCGTTTTAGAAAATGAACTTTTTAACAAGCAGGCTATTATAGTTGAAATTTAAATGTAACAATACAGAAGAAAAAATGAAGGAAGGAGCTGATGTTACTTTCATCATGATGTTGCACAGTGTGACTTTGAAGCTGAAGGTGAATTTCTTTATACAAAGAGCTGAAAAAGTGCAGCTGCATTACTGTGAGCTGATTTTATGACGTTTTCGACTTTGCATCACAGAGGTAAGACAGGAGTGACATCTTTCTGAGCAGGTTTTATTTATTTTTGTCATACATCAATGGATCTTTATGATCTACAGTCGGTGGAAGTAACATGCCAAGAAATATAATAATGTGCTGATGAAGAGCAACTAAAAGTGGATGAAATCAGTGTCGCTGTTAAAACATCATTTTTTTGTTTGAACGGAAACAAAGTGAACTGTGGATCTAAATCTTCTGATTCTGCTCAGTTAATTCAAACTCTTCAAGAATAGGTTAGGAAAAGTCCCAACTTGTGCTGCTGTTTCATTGTTGGGATCAGACTCTGTGACGGCAAATCTGCAAAAGCTTTCAACAGCTGACAACTACTTCAATCACCATGGTAACCGTCAAAAAAGGCAAAGGCTCCCTTTAATCTGCATCCCAGCCGAGACTCTACCGTGAGAACCGACTGTTGATGGAGCTGCTGCTTCCCGTAAAATCAGTCAGTTTGTGTGAGAGGAAGAATTACAGAGAAGCAGCAGAAATCTCCAACATTCTGACGACAGGACTCTGCTGTTAATGTGATCCACAGTTTCACCGCAGGAGCCACTCAGAAACAAAAACTCAACCGCTGAACCTCCGCCTTCATGACTTTTACTCCAACACACTTTTCTACCTTTTCCTCAGTGAGGCATTTTCTTATTGGTAGTCCTGATAAATCATTGAAGAGACAGAGGAGACCGTCTGTTGACTGATAAATGATGGTTTCGGTCTGATCGGAGCACTGAGAAAACTTCACCACCTAAACTGGACTGTGCTCCTCGTTTGAGTTAAACTTTCAACAACTTCCAACACAACCAGTTAAAATATCTCAGCACCAAGTGTTTGTTTTAAAACGCTCACGTATACGAAAAACACTCACGGTGTTCCTCAGGGATCCATATTGGGTCCTTTTTAACCAGGTGATACAAAACCACATCTTCTGCCATATTAGTTATAATATATATTTTTTTGATGATTTACATAATTTACTCATTATTCAATTCAACTACATTTAATATACCTTATTAATGATTATTAAGTATTGGCCACTACATTTATCAAGGCTGTATAATTGTGTTGGACTGTCACGGGAGCCCAGACACTGAAATATTGAATTACTTAAAAACTGTAGTTGTAATTTACTCACTATTGACACAAAGGAAGTGAATTAACAGATTATCAATTATCATAAATTCATCAAAATGAGCTTCGGCAGCTGCAGTATTAAAGTGATATATATTATTCATTATGTTGTATTTTTTCATTTTTATCATATAAAATCATATAAAATCCAGTCATGTATAAAATTTGACTTGCTTTTTGAATGCAGTAGCAATTTTTACACTGTGGTATTAATACTTTTACTGAGGTAAAGAGTAAAGAGCACTTCGTTTTTTACATGAATGGAAAGTTATCACTGAAAAAAAAAAGTTTCCATACCAATGAAATGCTCTTTTCCTTTCTTCAGTCTTGGGTTGTCTGTAAAAAAAAAGCAAAATAAAAAACATTTATTGTGAGCAGACGATGATAAATGATGAGAAATGACAAGTCCACAAACACACACCGAACACGATGAGGCGCGTGTGTGTGTCCGTGGAGCCCAAAGGATTCTGGGCTGTGCAGCGAAACATGGAGCCGTTGAGTTCAGCAGGGACTCTGTCCAGGACCAGCTCCCGCCCGCTGTGCTCCTCCCTGCCATCCAGCAGGCGCCCCCCCACACGGGTCCAGGTGAACATGGGCTCAGGGAAGACCTCGCTCTGAGGACGCACACACACACACACTCATCAGAGACCTTTCTGAATCCTCCATTATGATGAATTAATGTTTCATGTGATATTTTCCTCATTCTCTTTATTGTTTCTCTTTGATCAGGTTTCTTCTCGTTGGATCATTTGAAGTGTGCTCCTGATTTATTTCCCCTTTCTTCCTTTCTTCACCTCTCTGTCAGATTTCTGTCACTTTACACTCTTTGATTCGTATTTTTGATTCTTATTTCCTGTTTGGTACGTCACATGAACATGAGTTACTGAGCCATCATCCACAGTTTTACTAAGAAGGGACACATTATTCTGATGAATTATGATGAATTATTCTTATTGTCTCATAAATCTCATTTGACTGTGTGGCTCCGTATAACGAGGCTGTTGGTGTTACCTACACTGACGCTGTGTGTTTTCCTGCACATCTGAGCTGCTGTGAGCCTTTTCATAATTTGGCTTTTCTAAATATTTGATAGCTAAAAAGAGACTTCACTAAAAAATAGATTTTCATTTATTTTGAAAGCTGGTAGTAAAGATGGCACAGACTCAATTAGGCGGATCCCCTCAGGCAGGGAGTCTCACAGCCTCAGGGTCCTCACAGCAAAGCCCGGGCTCTCAGGCCAACACCTTGGGCAGACAGACCGCCAGACTGACAGGCAGGACGTGTTGGGAAGTGCACATGCGTGTGACATTTTATTTAAGCAGTTCGTGTTCTTTATAAGACAAAAGTTAGAGTGTGAGATGAGAGGAAGGTTAATTGAGAGGAATCTGTGGAAAAAAAACAAATCCTGCTTAGTGTCTGAACAGGAGCTTTCCTGAAGACTTACAGGAAGACTTCAGGATTGTGGAGACAGATGCATGTTACAGATGGAAATAATTTGCATGTGAATGTGTTGGGAGCATCATTATCATAACAGTGATAATCCATCTAAAGCGTCCTTGGGCAAACTCCCCGCTCCTCCTTCAGGAGCGGTGCCGCAGGCTGCGGCTCTGTTCGCTGCTGACGGCAAAAATAACACGTCTGTTTGTGCTGAAACGCCTCAGCTCGCTCTGGAGGCTGATGGAAAAACACCGAAGAGGTGAGGAAGTGTGTCACAGTGTGATCTGTGGTCGGCTGTCATTGTCTCCTTCTTAATTACAACACTGAACTTGTGGTGTTTGATTGTGATGCCAAAAAGCATGTCAGTGTGGAGGGTGTTAACTCGGCCACCCCCCCCCAGGGGCCACACGACAAAGGTAGTCTCTGCAGCTCATGTTCAAAGTGCAAGGAGGTGAAACCAATTTCTGCCTGGAAGGAAGGAACTCAATCTAAAAACTTTGAAAGGAGGTGAGAAGAGACCTTTTTTATTCTGTGCATGTCTTTGATACTGAACCACCCCCTCTGAGGTTCAGTCTGCGGTGGACTCACCGCAGACGGGCCCAGCTGGAAGCCCTGGACAGTGATCCGCACGGTGTCGCCCACTTTGGCTCTGCTGGGACTCATGGTCAGTTTGGGTCCTCTGGGAGCAGCTGAGGGAGGAAGAAGCAGATTGTTGTGTACCTGTGGACCCACTTACTGCCGATCGTTCACATTTCACCAGTTTGTCCTCCACATACTGTGCAGCACCTCTCATTATATGACTCGTTAGCTCCTCTGAAGACATTTACACAACACAGACATTTACTGCTTTTACTTCCAGCTGATCATTTAAATGAATCTAGATGTTCCTGTACGTGGACTCAGAGAGGACTCAGTGTGTTTGTGACTCACCCAGAGTGACCTCAGCCTGCATGGGCATGGACAGAGCCGGGTGCTTGACCTCGCAGCTGAACAAGGCCTCGTTGTCCAGCTGAGGGTTCAGGCTCCAGGTCAGCATGGCCCTCACCTCCATGGTGCCATCGCCTGTCGCCTGCTGGCGGTGCTGGAAGTAGTAGAGCGGGTCACTGCTCTGCACCCAGCGAGGAAACTCCCTGCTCACCACCGTCTCCGGGATCACCTCGGTGGTGGGCTCCAGGTCTGACTCGGGCCCTCGCTCTCGGCCCTCCTCTGGGCCGTCCTGTCCCAGCCGAGCCGGCTTCCCCTCCTGCTCCAGTAGAGACAGAGACTTCTGCAGTTTGGTGTCGTCAAGGTCGCGGTTGCTGAGGACCTGCGGGCTCCAGAGCCCGGCCTGGGTCCTGGGCGGACTCTGCTCCTGAGCCGGGGCCCTGCTTTGGTCTCTCTCTGAGGGGAAGGTCTGCACGGTGGGCACCACATCGATCAGCTCGCCGTCCCGCTTGAAGTAAACCTGGAGGGATGAAGAGGCAGGTCAGGTGAGCTCACAGGAACAAACAGTGCTTCCACAAAGTGCAGGACTTCATCTCACAGCCTCCCCTGAAGGTCATCCAAAGAAAACAATGTGATGATTCATGTGAGCTGTGTTGTGCAGACACATGAATATAAACTAGCCACATTCAGCTCCTCTGTCTTTACACTCTGCTGCGTTTATCCATGTGTGTGCATGTGTGCAAGTGTGTGTGTGTGCATGAGAGTCAGTGAGTCTCACAGCTGGATGCTCGGTGTTTATCTCATTTATTGTTCAGTCATGTAACCACAGAGCTGACGGGCCGTCATCACTGTGCAGAGGTGACCTTGGTTAAACAAACAGATCTGTTGAGCAGGTCGGCAGATAAACACAGAAAATGGAAAATAGAAAATGAAATTTAGATTAGGCTCCGTGTCGCGGTGTTCCCATTCATCTCCCTGATATGTTTGTCTCATTCTCTGCATGTGGAGCTTCTCCTCACTGGACTTGTGTTTGATCCCATATGCAGCTGTCCTCTAATCCCCTCAGATCAAACCTCAGTACATTTTCTAAAGAGGTCATCGAGTATTGTTGGTGTGTGCTTCATGTGTGAGCGTTAAACATTTCAAACCCGGCAGTGCTCCTCATTTCAGTCTGCAGCCAAACAAGCAGCACCTCCTTCCTAAAGATTAGCCTTCCCTGATCATAAACAGACAGACAGATCAGGAGGCAGCGGTGACGCCAATTCCATTATGTGGACTGAAGCCCTGAAGAGAGATCAGGAGCAATAAGGCTCCATCTCACCATGGGGGCCGGCTTGGCTCCTGTCACGATGCAGACCAGGGTGAAGTTCTGGGCCTCGTAGCGGCTGAAGGGAGCCGGGCTGTTGGCCGCCACCACGGAGATCGACTTGGGAGGTACTGCCGAGAAAGCACAGAGCTAAATAAACCCACAGTATAAGGCCGATGACAGTTTCATCAAGTGCTGAGAGTGTGTTTATATTCACTACAGAGTCAGGACATGTTAGCTTAGCTTAGCATAAAGTCAGAGAGAATCAGTTCTTCTCCGTCCAGCTGCTCTTAAGTGGACTGATCGTGTTCGTTTGACCAAACAGAAGCATAAAATGATGACGTGTTGTTAAATGGAGCTGTTTATCCAGATGGTTTTAGTTTTGTTGTCTGCAGAAAACCTGACAATATGATGAGACGACGTCACAATGCTCCACATACAAGATCACCTCTACATGTTCATGTACAGGCGCAGCATCAGGTGTCTGAATCTACAGGATCAAATCTCCATATTTGTGCTCTTCAGAGGATCGATCCTGCTTCAGTGGTCCTCTGACTTTTCCTCTAAAGATCTTTAAGAAAACTCACCAATGACAGTGAGGACGATGCTGCCGGAGGCCAGAATCACTTTGTCTCTGGAGCTCCTGTCGTAGATCCCCACGTGGCACTCGTACAGGCCGTCGTCCTCCATCTGGACCTCAGGAAGCCTGTTCACACCATCACACAGACTCAGGGGAGCTTTCACTGAATCATCTCAGCTTCTCAACATTTGAGGCAGCGCTTCATTTAGATTCAGAGGAAACATATGAATCTTACCTCACAGTGGACTGGTAGACCAGGTCCTCCCGTCTGCGGTTGTCCTCCATGTGGGAGTAGCTGGTGTTGTACATGGCATCGTAGGTGAAAATCTTCTGCTTGGCACTGCCTCCTTCAACCACCTGAGAGGAGACGTCATATACAGTTTTCACTTCCTCAGGGTGACGTCACGCACATGAAATACAGTGAAGTTAAATTAAAAAGAGAGCAAAGTTTAAAGCCAGTGATGAGTGAAAAGCTGCTGAGCTGAACAAACACTGAGGAGTCTCGTCATGTTCACCTGTGTGCTCACCCGAAACCACACAATCTCTCGCAGGTTTCCGTCCGTCTGGAAGTTGCACTTGAGTGTGACTGTGTCTCCAATGACCACCGGAGGAAGAGGCTCAATGGAGACGGTTAGATAACCTGCCGGGGGAGAGGAAAAGAGGTGTTTTGTTAATGTTAATGTGGAGCTGCAGCTTTAGCACTGCTCAGTTTAACACACTGTTGTTGCTGCATCGATAAATCCAGGTCGTGAATACTTTACACATTATGCCCTCATCAACGAGGAGAGCGGAAGAGGATCAGGGCCACATGTGGTAAATGTGTTTAAATTCTGACTCTAAACTCTGAACTAAAATAAGTTTTTCACTCGCAGCCATAATCCTCGGCTCAGCTTATCGGAGCTGTTTTATTTGGAGGGACTTTAACCAAACGTACCGTGAAGTTTCACTGTCAGCTTGTCTTCTCATTTCCATTGCTCTCTACTTCCTTTGTGGACACGTTAATAAATTTAACTTCTGCTCAAGATGTGCTTCAACAGCCTCAACTTTACTGCTGTTTGGAGAAAAAACAAAAACGAAACTCCGACTGGAAAAAATAACAAGTCCAAGTCCAAATAAGTTTTTACAGATGAAGCTGCAACCAGATAATCAAACAAAGGCGAGCAGATCAGGGAGATGAAGAGAGAAAGTAAAAGATAACAATATGCATAGTAAACTGAAACACCTTTTCGGTGGCGTAGACCTGAAACAGTGCAGTCAGTGAACCGTAATGAAAACCTTCTCATAGTCTGAAGATCAAAAAATGAAAAGGTGTTTAGGTTATTTTGTCCCTCCAGTATCCCTCTGATACTGGAGGGTTTCATCTTTGTGCCGTAGTTTTAATGTTGTTTGTGAAACCTTAAAGGTAAAACCAAGCAAGGATCTCTGTTTGAAGAGAAAAGGTCAAAAGGTCAAAACGCCTGGACTTCATGTTCAGCCACTACATGTGGTTGCTAATGGCAACTTCCCCTCCGACAGTGAAGAGCTGAACCCAACCTCAAGGCCCTGCGGCAAAGAGAGAGCAGAATGACTTCCTGTTGAATACGTAAGAGACGCACCTCAAAGCAAGAGGAGACACGTGAAGGCGAGGACGCGAGGAAGGTCAGAGACAAAAAGGGAGGAGGAACATTACAAAGAGATCACACGGCGATGCTCAGTTACTGCCGATGATCACACCGGCCTTTATTTGAAATCCTTCCAAAGACCCCAAATCCTTGAAGCTCGTTTAGAAATCATTATAATATTTCAGTTTGATGGATGGGCGCAGCTATCAAACGTTTAAAGTCTAAACACGGCGTGGCTGCGAGGCAGAGCTGCTGTCAGACGATACAGAGTGTATGTGAGTCGTGTGCGGTGAGATGACAGCCGTACAAATGTGTTTTACAGTTCGGCTCAGCGCCTCCGTGCAGTGTAACGTATCTCTGGAGCGGCGCCATGTTGAAACCATCCAAACTTTGAACAAACAAGAAGTAGTTTGCTGTGTTCTCAGTATTTGGCACAGCGCTCCACATTTCTTTCCTGACACTTGAATATTTAATGTGGACTCGATCCCTCCGAGAGAACGGGATTAAATTTAGCTGGGATGTACAGCTGCTGCCTTTCTTTATGACACTCTGTGAGTTCGATTAGCAGCTCAGCGTCAGAGCGTGTTAATCAGTGCGGAGAGCTCGTCCCGACGACCCCCTCCCACCCTAATAAACAGACAGCTCATTGTGTCCGACTCTAATCCCCCCCGTATGTACATCAGGCCATGACCTGAATGCGTGACCCTCACATGTTTACTACAACGCGTCATTGTACACATGTGATTCAACGTCACTTCACATGTGGACACATCTGTTTGATGTGTGCATGCAGGCTGTAACGTGGTGGAGACGTGACGTCCAACAGCCAGGCCGCCCGCCCCCCCACACGGACCGGACCAAAGGCACCTTGCAGAGCAGCGGCCCGGCGATGCTGGGAGCTGCTCGGACGCCCTCTGTCCTCGCGGTCCGCCTCACCTCCACAGCGCCCGCCTGCATGACGTCACCCTGCCTACAGATTATTTTTCCCATGTTTTTCCTCTTAATCCGCCCTCCAGCTTTTCATCCACAGAGCCAGCCATTCGTCGAGCTCGGGCCTCTCCACGCACACAAACAATGTAGGAGAGAGATTAACACGTATCAGAATCACTCTGAAATGATAAAAAACAGCACTCGCACATGATAACTGACTCATAATGTCCTCTGTAAACAACAATCATTTAACTGAGGGGAAGCATATTTTGGATGAGATTACGGGTGGTGAAATGAGATATGGAGGAGTGATATCTGCTCAGCTTAGTTTGGCTCTGCACTGTGGCTGCTTTTGCCCTACTTTAATGTGACAAACATAGAAAGGACAATTCAACAGCTTAGCCTTTGTCGGGGCTGCACAGCAAAGTGCTTGATATTCTGCCTTGCGTTGTCTTTGCTGGAGGAGATAAAGCTGGCTTATCCCACCAAGTCTCTCCTCTTTGTAAATGTTTCCCACTAAAGGCGGCAGAAAGTCGACCGGCTGTCAGATAAAAGACTGCAAACTCCAACACGCCAGAAAAACTCTTCAACTGGTGCTGCCACTGTGCGCGTCGGGCGAGGTGGACATCAGGCTAAACAAAGGCTGCTCGAATGGGAAATGCAGGAGGTTCACCTCATGTTAAAGCCCGTCTTTGATCACACAGCTCAGCTGTATAATCAGGCCAAACACATCTGTCATCTGGCCAACAAGCTCCCAAACTTCAGGCCCAAATCCCTCCAGAAACAAGACCAGGACCACATTCCTTTTATCTCCTCTGCATGGGGAACTCTTCCCCAAACAAAAGACCAGAACAGATCCACACTGCTGCTGACGTCACCTGATGGAAAGTTCAACAGAGGACCAGAAGTTACAGTTTTCTCTTTTTCTCTGAGAGTCAGACATTCAGATCTGAGTCAGTTAGCCTAGCTCAACATAAAGACTGGAAACAGAGGGAAACAGTCAACCTGTTATTATGTTTTTTGAATTGTGGACCTGTGCAGAGGCAGAGCAGAGCTAAATGTTAAATACTCCCAACACAAAGCAGAGCTGAGGCTGCTGGGAGAGAGGGAGGTATAATCATGGATATTCAGGTGATCTGTAAGACACATACGACTCGTTTGTCAGGAAGCTTTACAGGTGCTGCTTTCTGGATCTTTCACTTCGAGTTGCTTCCTTTGTTCCCAGACTTTGTGCTCAACTTTGTCTGAACGTCTGACTTTCAAAAAGAAAACGAGTGAAGTCTTCGACATGAAGCACCGTTTCTTACCTCAAAAATACACTTCACACAGACAGTTATACCAAACGAAGGATAAGACTCAGAAGCAAAACACTTTTATTCTGAAAGCATGAGGGGGTGTTGTTAAAAGTCCATGCAATTAAAAGGCAGAGTCATTATGTATTTAAAAGGTTGGAGCAAAATGACAAAACGTCCCCAACTGATGAACTGGAGCAAATAATGAGGCTTAATGTGGATTAATCAGTTTAAGCTCAGTTATAATGAAGTCAAATGAAAAACAGGAGGCCCCGCTGTGATGACGGGACCTTTTTAAATCATTAAATCATACTTTTTCTAAATTTTGTCTTTTCTTGAGGTGTTTCTTGGTTATCAAAGTGTGGACAGACTGAGCTCCAGGCTGCCTCGCATCTGCACTTTGCAGCAGATTCATTCATAATCCAAATCTGGACAGAGGCTCCCAAGATCATAGACAGAAAATCTGTGAATTCTGCTTTGGGATTAACATCCATGCACTTTGTGGTTTGAACAGCCACAAGCATTTAATCATTTTAAAGTACAGATTACCTTTAGCAATATGGGTCAGAGTCGGACAATGGGCTTTTTTTTTTTTAGGAAAAATCTCCAAAACAGGGTTAGATAACTTGGTCTGAGCACCATTAACATCTCAAAGTCTTTGGACGCACACCCACAGGATTTATAGGAACAGCAGTATTACTGTATTATGTACATTACTTTCCAAAGCAGATCGAAGGTTTGCAGCATTTTCATGTTTTGTTCGACTTCACAAACCCTGCATCCTCCTCACTTCACAACACACACACATCACGTCCTGTACTGAACCTCAACGCTGGATGGAAATCAGGCAGAATAAATTACACATAGAGGACCAAATACACCCTGAAAGAATAAACCCTGTTTGCTTCAAGCTCTCATAGAATACAGAATACAGCAGCTTCAGTCAGTTCATGCTAAATGTCAAACACAGAATGCACATTTGTGGCTCCACAGAGCAGCTGTGGCTCCTGGAGGTCCGGGCCGGGCCCCGAGGCAGTATCAGTAATCCAGCCTTGCATTAAACTCTTACATGAAGATCTACTTGCAGAGACTTACTTCAGTTACTTAATCCGTGACACACAATAATCGCTATGGCAACAATGAGAACAGACATGATGTCCACTGTGATGGATTAATTTGGTCCTGAGTGGAAACCAGCAGCAGCCTGGAAGTGAAGGAGACCTGGAGAGAGCTTTAATTATATTTTTATAAGGTCAGAAATGATGCGCACATACACACACAAACACACACACACACACATACACCACACACACACACATAGAGAGAGAGAGCATTTGATTAATGAAATCAGAATAAGTGACTTTCAGTGAGGCGTGATTAAGTTCATCACACTGCTGCAAGCTCAGCTGTCAGCCCTTAAACGCACGATGGAAATCTGAATCTTGTCTAAAAACCTAATTTCTGTCCTCAAACAGGAGAAACAGCAGCTTTCACAGAAACCTGCTTTTACTGTTAAAACACTAAAATGGACCAAACTCCTCGTAAAGGCTGAAATATTCCCCGTCAGAGTGTTAAAGTGATGAACGCCATCAGAAACCCTCTGGAGGTTCCTCCTGGTCAACTCACCGTCCGTCAGGATGAAGGTGTGAGCAGAGAGGAGGAGGAGGAGACAGAGAGGACCAGTCATCCTGCCGGCTGCTGCTGCTCAGACCCGACGCTGCTCCATCTGTCAGGGTGGAGGACGACGCTGGCGTTTGATCTCCCATCCTTCAGTGTGAGGCTGCCGCTCTGTGCCGCTCCGCTTTATATTCTCCGGATTACCGCCGCTCGCTCTCTGTGGCCCCACTCCACCCTCATCTCTCTCTCTCTCTCTCTCCTCAGTGTCTCTGCTCCACACCTCCTGCTGCCTCAACATCTCTATCTCTATTTATCCATCTCTGTTTATCATCTCTATTTCTTTTTGCCATCTCTGGCCTATTTACTATCTCTATTTCTATTTATTGTTTCTATTTACCATCCCTATTTATCATCTCTATTTACCATCTCTATCTCTATTTTTCTATCTCTATTTCTATTTACCGTCTCTATCTCTAATTATCTATCACTATGTCTATTTGTCCATCTCTGTGTATCATCTTTCTCTCTATTTACCATCTCTATCTCTATTTATCATTTCTATTTATCATCTCTATCTCTATTTGCAATTTCTATATTTATTTATCATCTTGATATCTATTTACCATCTCTATCTCTATCTCTAAGTCTATTTACCATGTCTATTTATCATTTCTATCTCTATTTATCATCTCTTTCTCATTTAGAATCTCTATTTCTATTTGCCATCAGCCTATTTACATCTCTCTCTATCATTTCTATCCCTATTTACCACCTCTATTTCTATTTATCCATCTGTATTTATCATCTCTATCTCTATTTGCAATTTCTATCTCTATTCATCAACTAGATTTCTATTTACCATCTCCATCTCC
>JAOXYL010000050.1:280375-301312 GCA_028564955.1 Terapon puta
GACAGAAGGACTAAAGGACTGTGGGACTGACCGAGGCCACAAACAGGTCTCCGATCTTCTCGCTGTGATCCCACTCGGCCACACGGGACGCCAGAGCGATCTGGAACATTGAGTGGCACTGGTGGATCTCCTGCAGCCGGTAAAAGATCTGACGCACCTTCTTGGGGTTCAGGACCCAGTTCTGTGGCTCCAGCAACGGCATCTGGTACTCCTGAAGGACAGAGGAAGGTCCAGTTGTTATTCTGCAGATCTCTAGATTCAGCTTCCTCCAGAAACACGTGGGGACGAGCAGCGAACAGAAACAAAGACGTGTGTCCCCTGAGCAGACTCACCTGCAGGATTCTCTTTAGAGAGTCCAGGTAGCTGCTCTCACTCTGCACGATGGAGCTGAGGATCAGACGTCTGACCACCTGAGGAGAGGAAGAGAGGAGCATCACATCAGCCTGGAGTACACACACCTGCAGTAAATATGTACCAATAAACGATTTTAACTACAGCACACTGAATACTGTCAGTGTAATACGTCGCTATTAAAATGATGACAACATCTCTGTGGTCAGCACAAACAAATGAAAGAAGTCACCAGTAACGAGCAGGTAAAACAACACCTGTACTGTGATGGATCTCATGGTACCGACAGTTTAATGTTTATTTCTACTTCATCAGTGCAGCAGCATCGTGTGACACTCACTGGTCTGCTGAAAACACTCTTAATACTGTTTTTAATCAACAACTTCATTTCACTGTTACTTTGCTTTACTAATCATTATCACTGTTAAGCTAGAGTGAACTCAACACTTCACGATAAGGAAATATTAAGCTGCACTGAGCTGCTGGAGAGCTTTTAATGTGAAATTTCTGCAGGAAGTGTTAAGCCTAAAAAAACACAGAGAAAACAGCAGAGAAGAAGTGATTCATTCATTCATTCAGCATCATGTGACTCAACAGATTAACACACAGGTGTGCACACCTGGGACACACACACACACACACACCTGCTGACTGCTGAGCCCCTCTGGCATGGGGCTGAGCTGAGGTGGAGGATGCTTCAGCTCACACACGGACACGTCCATGTAACCTGCATCATCCTTCCCCTCACCTGCAACATCACACACGACACGTCACCACACAGAGAAACTTTAACACTGTCTGTGTGAAGAACATTGCAAATGTTTGTGTCTACTTTCTGTGCCTGTAAACTGTTTTACTCATTTTTAGAATGTTTCTAGAAATCTGAACTCTGGCTGCTTACAGACAGATGAAATACTGTTTTGACCTGTGGAGTCTTTTCTCTGCAGGAACGACACTTTGCGGATCATGGCTAACTTTGTCTTCTCTAAACCGTCCTTGGTACCGTTCTTCGCTGCTTTCATCAGCTGCTGCACCTGGAGGACAGAAACAAAGAACAGATGTGTAACACGATGAAATCTGACACAAAAACAAAAATAGTACAGTTTGCTAAAACTCCCTTTATTTATTTAGGTATTTTCAAAACTAAAATAGGCCTCATTTGCATCACATTACTGTGCTGGTGAACCAAGACCAGTTTCTCCTCTGAGATCCTTTCGGGTCATCAGATAAAAAGAAACAGAGAAGCAGGAGCAGTGATTGAGTCCTACCTTGGTGTCGCAGCTCTGTCTGATCTGAGCGACATGAGGCGCGCTGAGACGCACCGCCAGCTCCCTCCTGGTGACGGCGCAGCGTTCCTTCAGCTTCAGCACATCTGCAGGCAGCTGGACGTCGAAGTATACATAATGAACATGTGCCTACTGTATTTAAACACCACAAACTGCATTTTAACCCGACCAATGTGAACACAGTGAGAGCAGCGTCCCGTCTTTGAACGCTCCACGTGCCGACATGCAGCTGATATTCATCCACTGCAGACTGACGGCTGCCACACATGAACTTTAATTATTTAGTAGAAACTGAAGATCAAATCGTCTCAAATCTACCGAAAGAAAAAGTCAACAAGAAGCAGAATCTGCTCTGACACTGTTATCTGACAGACTCCATCTGTACTGAAATAGTAAAGTAATCCAGGTTTATTTACTTAAATTACAGCCTTGGATGACAATTACACCTACCTCTTAAATGACTCTTACAATATGTCCAGTTAATCCACAACGGTCTGTTCATATAAAGGCAGGGGATACACTCCTTATTCCCCCTGACTCACTTTATAACGTGTCCACACTGAAATCGTCCTTTGTCACACCGCGTCCTCTTCAAAACACCGACACATGAACTGAGCGGGGAAAGTCCACCAGCAGGGTGACAGAAGCAGAAGACAGAAGTGCTGACAGAGCGAGGCGCTGCCAGAAATAATCCACTTCCTCTTTTCATCACACCGGGTTTCATTCACACTGTAAATTAACTCTGAAGTGGCTGCAGTAATTCCTCAAAAACGTGAACTTTTCAAAGTCACCACCAACAGACTGATGGATGTTTTTGTGGAAACACTCAGGACCTTTAAATTCAACAGAAAACGTTCTGCATCAGCACTCAGCTGCTAAAAAAAAAATCTTGGTCTGATCTTAAAGCTGCACTGAAAGATATCTTTATGTTAATGAGACACAAACCTGCAGCCCCACGGTTCAACTCGTCTGTCGGTTCACCAGTTTGCTGTTACAGCCCACAACTTTCATCAGCCTGATCAAATCACAGCTCTCAGAATTCTCTCTTATTGTGTTCATACAACAAGTCTGAACCAACATGAACAGTGACAACACAACAACACAGGATGAGGATGACACTGAACTCACCTTCACTCACGCCAAGTTTAACCCATCAGGGTCTGCCTGACCTAAACTAAAACTAAAACCAGTTTAAATATGAAGTGTCTGAAAAAAGTGAGGATTGAAGAAGGGAAGCGTTGAGCTGGAGGAAATAAAACTGTGACAAAACTGAAAAATCCTGAAATAATACAGAAAGCAAAACTGATTGGAAAAAGTGGAACTAAAATAACTTAATAACGTGGACAAATCACATCCTCTCCAGGGAGAGCTGACGCAAACATCTTCACACTCAGATGACGCTTATAACCAGAAAGCAACACTCAAGTACACAACCTCATGGAAATCATTGTGGAAGCTCAGTATTTTTATGGACTTGGGATTGCCTGCCAATAGAGCAAACAAACACCAGAGAAACGTTCAGAGGAATCTTTCATCTGACTGA
Source organism: Terapon puta (assembly GCA_028564955.1). Classification (NCBI taxonomy): domain Eukaryota; kingdom Metazoa; phylum Chordata; class Actinopteri; order Centrarchiformes; family Terapontidae; genus Terapon; species Terapon puta. The sequence continues at coordinate 283,556 of JAOXYL010000050.1, forward strand.
ATAAAAAGAGTGATTCACTTCCTATAAACTCCTCCATTTAAACCAGCAGGGTTTTTTTATTTGCTTGTGCACGAAATGAAACTGTATTGTACTGTGTTAATGAGGCTGAATGATGAATGCTAGAATATAAAGTTAATCCAGATACCAGTCTAAAATATTTAAATCACTGGAGTTATTTTTATGGTCTGGACTGGTCTGTGCAGTACAGATTTAGTTTTTAAATCCATGTTATATTTCCTGCATTACATCAGTGTCTGTCCGTGCTGATCTGATCTGCTCTGATGTTTCTCCAGCAGAGGGCAGCACTGAGCAGCAGGCTAACCCAGCCCTGCAGTGACACACACAGCCTCTCACCAAAGCTTCTTCACGTTTTAAAGCCTTACCTTGCTGCGGGCGGGAGGAGAGGTCTCGCCGTCGGACAGCTCGTCGTAGCTCTCAAACTCACTGGAGCTCCAGCCGTTGGAGCCGTGGTGGTCCGGTCTCTGGATGTCCTCGTAGATGTCGTCAACGTCTACGCAGAGACGCCAACAGATGAACCAAACGGTGAAGCTTCATACAGGAAACACTCTGCAGTCTAAACGGTGGGACACTCACCGTCCACGGGGAGCTGCAGGCTCTCAGGAGGGACGTCATCGTAGATCACCTCCAGGTGCTCACTGCGGGGGCTGCAGGTCTCTGGACTCTGCTGGGTCGGCCCGTCCCCGCCGGCTGAGTGATGCTCAGCGTGAGGACGGACTGCAGAGGACAGCTCGTCCTCAGTGGAGTCCTGCTGTGTTACTGCACCGCGGGACTCATCCAGACCTCCCTCTGCCGTTAACGAAGGTTTTCCTACAAAACAATGAAACCATCAGGACCACAGAATAAAGGACCAGACCAGCACCAAGTCACACACACATCTGAGACAGGCTGATTTCATTAAAAATAAAATGTCTCTTGGTGCTGTGACCTGTGTTTTGCCTGTATGAAGGCTCAGAGTTGTAAGAGTCATCATTATTCCCCTGGAGTCTTTCTCTGTGGCTCCCTCAAAACCTCGAACACTGCCTGTTTGTGTTCTTGAGTCTTTGTTAAGCAGGACTTTAGGTGTGCTTAGGTTTCCTTCAAACATCTGAACTGAGTATGCAGACTGAGCTGTTGTGGTGCAGAGTGTGTGTCTGTTGACTCATCTCACTCGGTCAGCAGAAGAAATGAAATGTCGAAGACAGGCCGCAGAGCTGAGGGTTTGTTGTGAAGCTGATCTGTTCCCGTCACAAAGAGGCCGGTGAGACCAGCGTTTGATTTCTGAAGACTTGGATACTTCATTCTCTAATGAGAAGTTTGCTGCCTTCAGGGAGATTACTAATTTTATTTCATAACGCCTCTGAAGAACAGGTTTCCTCCCACTGTGGCTTGTCAGGACTGGTTTAATAAAATCAACCAGACACACACGCTCTACTTTAATCAGATCAGATCACTACAGGGAGAGGAGCAGAGGACAGGTAGATCTGATGATAACAGGGAGGAGAAGAGCTACTGTTTGAACACACTTTCTCTATTTCAGCCACTGAGCTAGCTCTACAGGCAGGTTGTACCTTTGTTTAATCTCAGCGTGAGCTCTGAAACCACACTGAGCCACTCTTTGGCTCGATGTGACGTCCCGTCTGTCCGCACGTGAGCAAACACAAAAAAACATCCTTGCTTTGGTGATGGTACGACGGGAGACCCGAGCAGACTGATGAGGTCACACCGGCCGATGCTGCTCATTTTCAGATTCTTACCTTCATAAATGTTGTTCGCTTTCCAGAAACTCTCCGCCTCTTCAGTCACTCCCAGATCAGAGGAGGTGGAGCGTCTGCAACGAGCATTTTCATCTAAAAGTCAAACTTTTCATGTTTACAGTGCACTCAGCCAACTCTTAGACATGAGATGGCTTGTGTCATATTTTAGAGATAAGCCACACTCCAACGTCTGAACAGATAAAAACCTGAATATTTATTTCAAAGGATCCAGAATAAACTCAGATTAACACGTAATAACGAAGCAGGAGAGTTAGACCAATCAGAGGGACCTTTGTCACTCTCAACGTGATATGACTTTAACACATGATGTGTTTATTACCCTGTAAAAATTGAGGAATATCCAACTTCACCAGCTGGGCACAGTATGAAGGTTTCTCTGCAGGCCGCTTGTCCCCAAATTTAAAGAGACTGTGGATCTTTTTTTGTCTCTATTCAAGCACTTTTATATTGCACTCATCAAAAATAATAATGTAGTTGTAGGATATCATTTGTTCCTTTACTTACCCCTCTGGTGACTCTCTGACCTCCATACCTGCAGAGAGAAAACAGAAAACATTATAATGCAAGCAAACATTATTCTTTTGATGTTCTTCCTCTATATCCAACAAACTGCTCTGTGTGATTGTGAGCATGACAAATAAATGAATGCATGACTCCCTCTGAGTTGGACACACCTGTACCTGTAGGGTCTGCGTTGCCTGTGCAGCTGTGTTGGTCCTGTGGGAGGATCTTGTTCTTCTGTCCCGTCTGTGTCGACCCGTTCGCGACCGGTCTTTCTGTCTCCTGGCCTGTCTTCGGCTGGGCGTAAAGGTTTGACACCGCCGTGTCTGCCGCCCAGTCGCTCTTCTTCATCTCTGGGCATTCGACGCCGTCCTCGTCGTCAAACTCAAACTTCTCCCCCTGCTCCTCTTCGTCATCATCTTCCTCTGCGTGTGAGGCCCCGTTAGGCAGAGACGCTGAGGACAGAAGCAGGCGATTCAGTGATAAATGCGACTAAAAGCAGCGTATTATCCCCACAGTGTCAGTTTTCTGCACATAAACTAACAGTAATTACTCCTCTGATGTGGAAGCAGAAACACAAACATGGTGAGAACATGTGAACTCCAGACGGGGACTTTCCAGACTTCTGAGAGGAGAGAGCCGCCTCTTCAGGTCAGAACCAACAAAAACTAACAAAGGTGTCGACTGTCAGTGAAGTGAAAGAGACTGTTTTTTTTAGAGGTTTGCTGCTCGCTGTGCTTGGAGAAAAGGCTGCTTGGTTTTATTTCAGGAGGTGACCCGAAGTGTTTGTTCTGCTGCAGGTTGGCCTGAAGGGTAAAGAGCTGAGCAGGTGAGACAGGTATCTGAAACTCCCGTGGATTCATCTCTGTGACTCTGAGGCACCGTATGTTGAACAGACTGTTTACCAGCGTTCACCTGAGCTTCACGGGAAACTGAGGATTAGTCGCTGTTGTGGAGGGCTGGAGAGATTACGCAGTAAGCATATGGCCTTCACCCGTCGCTGCTCAGTTACTACAGACGCTCAAACACCAACGGGGCAGAGCAGGGGACTGTTTTAGGATGCAAAAGGTGAAAAAGTCAACACACTTATACTTTGGTTTGGAGGTGACAGTGTGTTTTATAGTAATATAATGTAGTTGCATAGTAATATGCACGTTAAATAACATCAGTCAGTAAAAAGGAAGCAGAGACTTCAGGAAAGATGCAGCTTAAAAGAGAAAAATGAGAACCAGGATAATAATCTCTAGTGTTTTTGGTGCTGAAGATTTTTCAAACACACACACACACACACACACACACTGAGCTGTAGTAGTAGTAGTAGTAATGAGGACTTTAGGGTGAGAGGCTTAAAGTCCTTAAAACCTTTGAGACCCCGACCTGAAGAGTCCACATGACTACACGCTGTGTTTGCATGTTGTTAAATTAATGAGTGTTTAATTGATTAATCGCACAGCTGACCTCCTCAAACATATTCAGCTCCTTCGCTGACGCTGAGACTCACACAGCGCTCATATTTACCGCCCTGCTGGGAGGCATCCAGAGTTCACTGTGCCAATCCTCCTCCTGCTTTCTACTGAACTGCCGACAGGTAGATTTGAGTCTCCCGAGCATATGGCCTGCAGAGGCTTGCTCCTTCTTACGCAGCATATGGTAACTAGGCTAGTAGGCCTTTTCTCCAGAACAGCAGGGGATTAATGAGTCAGGCCGCGCCCTCCGCCCGGCTGCCTGAGTGCACCTCACAGGCCGTCACATCTTTATATCGTTTCTATCACCATTCAGTCGGGAAGTGACTTAATGTCATGTAAAATAAGGTAAATCTGTGTGCTGTAATATTTGGGAGGATTTGACACCTGAAAACCTGCATTACAGTCAACTGAGGAAATCTATGCTATGTTTTTAGCAGGCACATATTCTGACAACTTTCTAACATCTGTCTCCCCCAACTTTAAAGAGGCGCATCACTAAATCATTATCATCATCATCAATCAATACATTTACATAAATCAAGAAATCTATATGTGTAAAAATCAAGAAATCAGTCAGTGGATGACAATAAAATACAATAATAGTCTATTGAGAAACTCTGGAAATGTGAGCTAATAAACTTGCATCATCACTTATTAATTCATCGGTACGACTTAACAAAGAGACTTTTTTCATCTCATATGTAAAGACAAGATTTTTTCATTCTTGTTGTCTCCACTGCATCTGAACATAGTTTTACTGTTTCTACCATGTAATGAATCAGTCACACAGATGAAGCCCACATCTGTCCTGACTTTGAGCCTAAATAAAGAATATAACAGAGGCTGAAGGTCTGCAGGATCAGGACCTGCACTGACTGGACTGTACTGGATGAGACTCACCCACAGGACGACAGAGGAGTGGATGTGGAGACGTCATGCTGGCTCCTCAGTGGTCACATCAGCTCCTGGAAACACACAGAGACGCCTCATTCACGGCTCACAGAGACGATTCAACATGAAGCCACAAACACAGCGTCTCCAATCAAACCTGCTCAATCGTCTTTATTGGCAGTAAAGACCTGAAGCCACACACGAGTCCAGGTGACGCCTCACTACAGGAAACAGCGACTGACCAGGTAACAATGAACAGAGCTGAACTTCTCACACATCACAACACGACCTGATCTCCTCAGAGGAGCACGCGAAGCCTCACAGTGAGCTGATTTAAAGAGGAAACGCCTCGGCAGGTGTTTCTACAGATGATGCCACCTGAGTCAGTAAACAGTAAAAATAATGAGCTAACTGTGTGCCGCTCCTCCTCTGCTGCAGGCTACGTCAGCCGCTACAAACACAACACAAACCAAATCTGAACTGTCTGCGAGGTGAGCTGCATTGTGGGTAATGTAGTCACCAGGTGTTGACAAGGAGGAGGAAGATGATATTTCTGCTTCTGCTGCATTGAGATATTATTAAACTGTCCATCGTGAGTCTGGGAGCAGATTATTGGAACAAATACCCAAATATAACTATACAACATGATGTCTGAAGAGCAGAGTTCATGTAGACCTGAAGAACACTGAGGAATGTTTTTCACGTCAGACCTGTGAGGGGTGTTTCACACACTCAGATTACTCACAGATGAGGTGACATACAGGTATGACAGAGAGCTCAGGTTTGGGACTAAACCGGTGTTTATGCAGACGACCGGCTGCAGATGTTAGTTGTGTTTTTCCACGTTTTGCCAGAGGCAGCGTCGGCGTGTTACATTCCTTTATGGCATATCCAGACGTGTCGTTTCCCAGACTGTTACTCAACCGGATAACAAGCCACTAAAACACGAGACCACAGCCTTTAAGGTCTCTCTGAACTCTGTGATGGGACTTAAAATAAGACACAAACTAAAAAACAGAACAACCAGCACACAACAAACAGACCTTTGAGTACGAGGAGTCCTGTTATTAGCATGTGGAGATCTTCAGATAAAGGACCCTGAGAAGAACAACCTCTTGACAAAGAAGATGAATAATTCAGCAGGCGATATGGAAAAAGGCTCATTCTGAAGAAGATACCGTGGGCCTGGCAGATGAATGGACAATAGCAGACAGAGAAGAGCTGTGCTGTCAAACAGCCTCGGGATTGTCCGGACGAACTGATCTACGGACTCCCACTGATGACAGCGTCCAGTCAGAGTCCAGAGCCAAAGAGGGAAACACATGAAGGCACATTCTTGCATAATGTTGAACTTGTTATGAGCGTTTGTCCCCTGTAGGATCAGGCCTCAGAGCACAACAACATGAAGACCAGGACCTCAGTGTCTCAGTAGTGATGGTGATCCTGCTGAATATCACAGCTGTTAATCATCAGCATGAGGCCACTGTCATTAACGTGCTAACATTGGCATTAGAGCTTCTGCTTTAAAGTCCAGGAGGACCAGCACCTCCCGCCCCCGACATCCTGTGCGACTCCCCAGTGGGGTCCCTCTACTTCCTGTCGACCGCCGTCACAGAAAAACGCCCAGCAGAGGACGAACTTCCTGCAGCAGGCGAAGAAGTTTGACCTGCCAAAGACAATGATGGTGAACTTCTCCATCACCGAATCCATCCTCACCTACACACCAGGCACAAGACAAGGACAGACTGCAGCCAATCAGCCCGCCTGCTGAGGAGGAGCCTGATCCATCTGTCCCCCCACAGCCTGTTAGCACCCTGTAAAGGTCCAGGGCTTCATCAGCAACATGTTAACATGCAGCCTGCACACCTGATTAATGTGTGATAGTAGTTCATATCTGTCCCATTCTTCTTAAATTAATTCAAATAGGATATTTTGTTATTTCTTTTATTTCGTGCTTCTGTCTTGCAGTACTTTCTTTAATCTTTCATCTTTTCCCATTTTGTACATTTAAAGGTTTTGCATCAATTTAGTAAACCTGGTTCTGATTTAGAGAAACCTGCAGACACTCACAGTCATGTAAGACTGGGAAGTTTACAGCATTCATACATTCAAGCTCTCTGATCACCTCGGGTCACTTCTGTTGCCTCCATCCTTAGTGTCTCCATGAGGGACACACAGTCTGAACCACACCGCCTAAAGATCAGATGACACAACAACTAAACAGCCACTGAGACCTTTTATTTTTCTGAACACCTCTTCCAAGCTAAACTGAGAGAATCACATATTCTGTTAAACAGTAAACGCTTCGCCTGCTCTGACAGTCTGCCAGGATGAAGCAGCTCTCAGCTTCACATGCTGGACTTCGGCCTGCTGGGTCTCATGAGGGTGTCATAATAAGGAGACACACCTCACCGTGGACCTGCAGTCTGTCACATGCATCCATAAAGCTGGCAGGTCCTCAAACATCTGTATGCACTGAGCCAGCTGTGCAGTGACTGTGTGCAGCTTATAGGAGTAATACTGCACCTCACTGCAGTACTCTGTAGTACATTATGAAGTACTTCATTAGACAAAAACTACACCTCCCTGGTCTGTGCCGAATAAAAGCTGCAGCCTCTCTGGTCCATGTGAGTCCAGGATCCTGACTCAGACAGTCCCCATGTCCTCTTGTCTAATGACCCAGCTCAGGCACATAAAGCGGGTCCAGCCTCCTGCTCCTGCTCCGGGCTCACCTCCGTCCGGTCCTCAGTCCAGGCCTCAGTCCAGGCCCCAGTCCAGTCCTCAGTCCGGCCCCTCTAACATGGTGCACAGAGCGGTCCCTGCTCTCCGTCCTCCTCTCAGAGTTTTCCTGTTGTGCCGCGTCTTTTCTCCTCTTCCTCTCCCGCTCCGGCTGCAGTGATCCGGGAGGAGCAGCAGGAGGAGGAGGGGCAGCAGGAGGAGGAGGAGGAGGGGCGGAGACTCAGCCAGCCTCCTCTGGACCGGTCTGTAGGTGTTTCTGTAGATTCAGCTGCTGCGCAATCAGTCTGCTTTGATTTACACAAGAAGGAACACCTTTAAAAAGTTTGTGTTATTCTCAATTATTCTTCCAAACTGTGTCTTTGTGTGTTTGATATGAGCCGAATACTTTATTTTGACCATTTATTTGAAACAAAATGTATTTTCGCTTTACATCGTCAATTATACTCATTTAAAACTAATGCAGGTTTAAATATAATTTCTTTTAAAGGGGGTTTGGCACGGTGTGTTTTCACTACTAACTAATGACCACAGGGTGTCAGTGTTGGCTCAGTGTGACACTGCAGCTCTGATCAATCAATACATCAGAGAGAGGAGCTGATCCTGCAGAGCTTCATCAAGCACACTAAACATCAGAGACCTCATCAGAGCAGCTCAGGTTTTATCCCACATGTGTTCATGAAGTATGAGCATATCTTCTGTACCATTTACACATTTACACCTCCATCCTACACACCATCATAATACGCCACTGTGTTTGTCCTGTAGAAGAAGTGAAGATCACACACACACACACACACACACACACACACACACACACACACACATATATATACAAGTGTGTGTGTGTGTGTGTGTGTGTGTGTGTGTGTGTGTGTGTTAAATAATGAATATCTATTTTATACACATGAAGTGTGTGGTTATCTACAGTATATGCAGTATGTTTGTATACAGTGTGTTTGTATTTGACAGTAACAAATGAACCATGCATGTCAATTCAACTCTCTCCGATTTCAACTCTGTTTATGAAGGTTTGGCAGGTTGTTGACCGTCTTTGACTGATTTAAATGTTCATCAGAGTGATGGACTGTGGGAGGAAACGCCTCTGGTTGTTTGACCTGAATAAGTCCCGACTGTAATCTGCTCCTGTTTGTTGGCTGATCCAAACCACGCAGTGACGACCTGCAGATGATTGTAATGAGACCTGTTTTAATGTTTAATGTTACAAATCTATGAGTCATTTTTTTCAATGATACAATGAAAAAGTGAACTTTATACAGTCTGCACATTGTACATCTGCAGGGTTGGGTGACTGGAGGGTGTGAGTCCATCCAGATTCTGCTTCTCAAACTTAAAAGTTGGCATAAAGATATAAAACAAGATAAAACAGTTCAAAGTACTTTAAGAATAGATTTAACTGATTGATCAGGCTCACGAGAAGCAGCAGATCACTGATACATGAAGATACCTGCCCATTAAAATGACTTCTAAAACAGGTGAACAGTGAAGGGCAGCTTTTCTCTTGTTTAAGAGACATGGGGCCACATGATTGGCTGAAAGGTGAGAGGGACCCGACGACGCTACTGTCGTGAAAATTAACGACATGAGATAGAACCGGACATGAAAAAGGGCAAAAAAAAGCCAGTAATTCTGTAGAATAAAAACTATTAAGCTATTTTGAAAGTCTCCAGGAGAGGGCGCTCTGTGATAAAAAGTGATGGAGGTGTGAGGCCATGAGGATGAGAGGGTAAAAGAGAAACAACATCGCAACACTTAAGTCTTGTTAAGAGGACGTTTCTACCAAATATCTCACAGCTGCATGATAAGCGAACAAGCATCAAACGTTCATGATCTCCACCTCGGCCTGTGGAAATAAAACTGCACCTGCCCTCCTCACCTGGGTCAGACCAGCAGGCCGGCCTCTCTGGACGCTGCTGTGGCTTAATGGTCTCTGTAATGTGAGTGGACAGGCGGTGCGAGCAGTAACCCACAGTGACGTCTCCTCCCTGCTGCCTGTCAGATGCATTTAGACAACAGCACTTAATGAGTGAATCACAGCCACGTTTCTGCATGAATCACTTCCTCTCTCAATAATCGCTGTTCGTTTGACAGCTCGTTGGAAGAAACACCTGAAATTAGTTTCCTTCCATCCATTTTCTGTACTTGGTGAAGGCTTTTCCAGCATGCTTTGGGCAGGTGTAGTTATAGAAGAGTTAAAAGAAAAAGAGGAGAAAAAGTTCTGGGCCTTGAGCCTTCATACGTTCTATTCCTCATATTTTAACTCTTATTTTTTATTTGTTCAACTGTAATTTAACCCAGACAGAACAGATATTGAATGTATGGTCATGAAACGTTTCTCACATATTTTGAATCACTCTCAGCTGTTCTTTGTGTTTGGTTAGTCAGCAAATGTTGGCATTTAAAGCACAGAAGAAGACTCAGGTTGTCTTCTTTTTTTTTGAGGATCATAGAAAGTAATCTGTGTAGTGTGAAGTGACTGTACACACACAAAAAACAGGATCAAGCAGGTCTGATTCACAAAGAATATTAATGGAGCAGGTCATGTGACGGAGGCGACCTGAAGGTTTGCGTCGCACAACAACAATATGTCATATCAGATAAAGTGCCGCTGTGGTCGATGTCAGAGACGCTCTGCTGCATGAAATCAGATGACAGCAGCAGAAAAGATGCAGAGCTGCTGAGCGTCTCTCAGATCCAGACTGAAGGTGTGCAGAGATTAACATAGAGCTACCTGATGGTGAAGACTTGAAACAACTGAATTCTTCATATGAAAAAAGAGTTTATTTATCTCTGGTATCCACAGACATGCAGTAATGTAGTTTAATGTCACACAGAGAGTAACAGGCTCTGCAGAGTTCGGTACACAAGCCGTCTTTTTGTCACTTCAAACAGAGAAATACATCCAAGATATACACACAGTTCAGCTACCGTAGGATCATCCGCTCTCTTTGGTTTCATCTTCAGGTGGAGTTCAAATCCAACATGTGTCCCTGTCAGACTATCCTGAGGGGAAATACACAGTCAGAAAATGAGGAGTTGTTATAAATAGCACACAGCAACACTGGATGGTTTTTACAATGTTTATGTCATGTTAGAGCATCTTTACATCCCACAATGAGACACAACCCTAATCCTAACATCAGGTGGAGGAGACACCGGGCCATAGTTAGAATAGATTGGCATAAATACTGTAAGTAAAGGGAAACAGTACTGATAAACACCCCACTGATGACCATGTTGAATCTCAGTTGTTTTAATCTGTACACACTCAGAAATGTAATAAAGCCAGTTAAATGATGGGATGTTTGTCTTTGTCTGTATGTGACTGTCCTCCTGTCACTGTGTTAAATGTCTGTTTAATTAGAGATAATCACCTCTTAACTCAAACTCAGGAGAATCTGCACCGACACAAATCTCATGGACATCTTTTAATGGATCAAAGTGACTCGAGACTATAAAATTCAATATTTATCTTATCTCAGCTTAAAACATTCCAGATCCCACATGTACAAGAACAAACTTTGTCTAATCCTGAGCTGGTTTCTCACCTCTTCCACTGTTGCACCCCAGGCCGCTGGCGTTTCCTATTCGGTCCATCCGGGCTCCAAAGCAGCTGGAGGCCCGTCTCCTGGCCGTCAGCAGGTCCTGCAGGCGGCTCCTCAGGCTGGAAGTCCTGCTGTGGCCGTCTGCCGGAGACTGAGATCTGTCAGCTAACAAAGCCTCCTGTTCCCCCTCCTGCTCCGGACTCCATCCTCGGCCGGTCTGGCCGAGCTCAGGATCCCCTTTTGTCCCTTCATAGTCGGCCTCAGAGTCCTCCACCTGGGCGGCCTCAGAGAGAGTCTCCTCGAAGCGCTCCAGTAAAGACTGCAGAGGAGGCGGGTGAAAGTCAAAACGGGTAACATTCGGTCAACATGGTTTAGTAAACCTGTTGATAGCTGAGCTTGTGGCCGTCTGTGAAGGTCTGAATTACGCTGTGTTATCAAAGTTTAAAGATTTAATCCAGACAAGCAACTACAGCAGGTCTGAAACAGTCTGTGACATGTTTTCATGTGATGATGTAGAAGATCTCACCAGCTTATTTATCTCAACATGTTTACTCCTAATATTCACACAGAGAGTCACTCTCTCTTTCACCGATTGTTTGGAAATATAAACGTGACCTTCCTGGAGCTGATAAAGCTGTTTAGTGCGTAAACCTGTTTAAACATCAGATGGTCTCGTATCTGAGCAGAGGCTGAAGGCGTTCACCAGCAACACTGTGTAAACAGGACTCTGTGACAGCAGCAGGTGTAAACACTTCATAGAGGGAATTACTGTATAAGAATGATTAATAATTAATAATAATTTACAGGAAAAAAATCAAATTAAAAACAAATCATCACTAAAATAAAATGAAAGTGTCGTGATTTCTGAGTAAACTTTTAAATCTAGATGGAGATATAAAACACTCAGCTTTAAAAGGGACTATTTCTTTGGTAGGAAGTAATTAAAATAGTTAAGACAGCGTTAGTGGACGCCTTTAACATGTAGTTAGTGGTAATTTTTTTTTTCTTTGCCTTCCAAGAAGCTTAAAAAAAAAACATTTCCCAAGATGAAGCTCTGAATGTCCCAAAACCAAGACATTCATTTCTGGTGATAAAGAGCAGAATAAAAAATACACAAGCAGACTTTAATCTGCTCAAAGGTTGCTGACACCTCAGAAACAGCAGAGCACATCGACACTTGTCCCCTCTGTGTTGTGGAGAGGCAGGAACCTCAAAACTAAAACTATTGAGCCCACGCTAGTCTGCAAAAGAAAACTCTTCATCAGCAGCTCTTCTCTGACCTCAGGACACGCTGTGAGCTCGCTGAACCGCCAGCCTGCAGGTCAGACAGGTGTGACGTTCAGGTGGTCCGCTGTGAGCTCTTACCTTGAGCTGAGCCAGGTCTCCGGTGGAGGACGGCCTTCCCAGGACGTGGCTGCTGACCTGTGTGTGCTGACACAGCAGGACCAGCAGGCCCCACAGGACCGCAGTCCTCATGTTATCGTCCTGCTGTTACTACTGATACTACAGCCTGCACCACAAGCTTTTATATACATGCCAACACACCGACACACACATTCACACACACCGTGCAGCAGACAGTCGGTGTCGGTGGCTCATCATTTTGTCAATCGCCTCAAGTGCATTCTGACACCTCTGGGTGATAAGGCAGCTGGTCAGATGTCCCTGTAAGTGGTGCTTGGTGGTAGGTGATGTGTGTGTGTGTGTGAGTGTGTGTGTGTACAGTATACGTGTCTGTGTATCATCACGCCTCCCGGCCAGCAGTGGAATGAGCTCAGGAGCCGTGTGGAAGCTCTGAGCTCAGACGTGGTGTGTATTGACAGGAATGCAGCATTCACCATGCAAATACTTCACACCGTCTGCAGCCTGAAAATCTCCATAGTAGGTTAAAACCGCCGCCACAGAGAGGACATGCTTCAGATTAGAAGAGGGAGGAAACAGCAGAGATGTCATCATTATATGAAACATTTATAGGTGTTGTCATGAGAGGTGAAGATATTCTGTCCATTTGTGTTTCTGACAGGAAGTTTGACACCTCTACATCCTCTCATCTGCTCAAACAGTCTGAAACTTTTCTTAGCAAACAGAATCCAAAGAGTCCGGACCAGAGGTGCCCTCCAAGGTCAAGGATGAACCAGAAAGGAGGCCAGCGTGGACCGAAGTCCCACATCGTCTTGGACAGTTTGCTGAAGCAGAAGGTGTAATAAACTCAGAAGCTCCTGATCAACTGTGCCTTTAGTGATTTTTTTCGTCTGCAGACACAGTTTGATCAATGATGGCCGACCGCAGACTGACTGACAGGAAGGAAAACTGTTTTTCATATTAATCGATGAGCTGACTATACCTCCCTGTCTCCTAAAAAAAAAGATGGCGACCTTGTAGTAATGAGAGTGATTAACAACAGATGGAGACAGAGAAAAGCAGTGTCACTTTTATGATTTATGGCCCCTCCTGGTCTCAGTGTCTGTGTGTGCTCAGGCTCATGTTGAACAGACAGACAGTCACTGGACAAATTAAACGGGCAGGCGGTTTATCTCTAAAGATGAATGTATGAGTGAAAAAAGTTGTGTTTGTGTGTTTTTAGTGGACCAGTGTGGAGGTTTTGTGCTCTCTGTGTTGCATATTTTACATTTATTCATGGAAACAAACGACTTAAAGAGCCTGTTAAAGAAAATTGAATCCACTGCACATCCTTCCTCATCCTGTAACACCACTCTCAACATGAGTGCTTTATTATCTTTACTGAGTACTTATTGTTGGGCATCCTGCAGCTTTGTGTTATCAGATTTCTGAAACAGGTAGCAGTAAAACCTTGCAGACACTCCCCGAATGTCTGCTATTTAAGTGCATTTATGATGATTGAGGCTAAAGCAACACTCACTTCATTGATGTGCATTGTAAACATTTATTAAAACATTAAACAGTACATAAAGAACAGTCTCACATCCACTTTAAATAAATATACTTGTAAGCTACAAACAACATTAAATAAATATCAGTAAATAAATAGCATTCAAATAAAAATATCTTCGGGTAAAGACGTCGCAGTTCCAGAATTTAGATGCTAAGACTTCATCTTTACTTTGGATCTGCAAGAGAAGAAGACAACAACACAAAAGTTATTCAGACTCTCATATGAAGGAAAATACAGGTGCTGTCTCTGCAGGTTTTATCGCTGCACTCAATTCAAAATGATTATGATGAATGATGATATCAGACTTACTGTGTCTGCCCACAGTGTTGCAGCCCAGAGAGCTCATGGAGCCTATTCTGTCCATCCGTCGGCCGAAGCAGCTGGACGACCTCCTGGACGAGTCGTTGCGGACGCTCTTCAGGTTCTTGGCTGAGAGAAACTCTCTGATGGCGGCCTCGTCCAGGTCGGTCTGAGGCTGCCGAACATCCTCCTGGTTCAGGCTGTCGGGGTCGTCCCGCTCTGCAGGGACTCCCTGGTCCACCTCAGTCTGCTCTGAAACCGAGTCCTCCAGTTTGTGAAGGAGCACCTACAACATCCACAGACTCAGTCAGTCAGAACATCATCACTGCAGTGGCATTACTGCCTTTACAGGAGGGACGCTGCAGCAGATTGAAAGATCTTAGATCATTTTAAAGTGTTAAAGTTGAGTACACAGCTACATCATTAATAATTCATCATGCATTATTATTTGATTAGAGCAAAGTAATTTCAGTATAATCACACATCAGATCAAAGAGTCCCATTAAATGTTGAATGTTCGCTCAAGTGAGATGTTTGGTCGTCCTGCTGCAGACTGTTGGTGCAGATGAAGATCTCCAGATAGTTTCTCAGACTCACCTTTAAGATGTCCACGTCAGTGTCGGTCAGGCCGGTGCTGATGGGATACGTGCTGATCAGCTGCAGGCTGAGGATGAGGAGGAGGCCGCGGAGGGGAACGGAGGACAGATGCATGTTTCTCTGAGCTGCTGTTTGTCGTGGATGATGATGGAGGATGATGATGATGGATGCTCTTTGGTTTCTCTGCCTGCTGGCTGTTTGGATGCTGGAGCCCACAGCAGCAGCGTCTGCTCTTTTATACTTCAGCCTGACTCACGTAGGTATGCCAGGAATCGGACTGACATTCCTGACACCTGCCTCTGATAACAGGAGCTATCGGAAACGACTCCTTTTAAAGCGTTGTCTCTTAGATATGGGCCATTCGTATGACATAGCTGCTTCCATATGCTACTCTGTTTGAGAAACATGCTGCGACCCCCACACGGGGCATTGTTGTCACTGAGCTACGGGAAGTAGTAAGCTAACAGACAGTGTGACCGTGTTGCTAAATCGAGGCTGTACGTGACCAGGGTAGCCTGCTCTTACAGACCAGACTCCAACAGGAGGAACCAGATTCAGACTGACACTCTGCTGAAGGGTCCTCATCTCCTTCAAGGACCCTTCAAGCCTCAGCACTGGATCTCTGCAGTGACTGTGACCCCTGACCTCTCTGCGCCGGGAAATGAAACTGTGAGGTGTCAAAGTGCATGAATATTAAAGTATGTTATTATGAATATGAAGGCTGAGTTAATCAATCACTTTATGACAGCAATGGATGAAATGAGGTTTCACTTCCATCAGCTCAAGTCTGATGTATCAGTGAGCTACAGGAACGTAAAGAAACTCCATGAAGTGGTCAAATAATTAGTTAAAGCAGGTTTAATTTCAGCTGTTTTAAGTATTTTTCCTCAGATATCCAGATAGTCATGAATATCTCTGTCAGTTGTGTTTGCCCTCGGTTCAAAGTGAAATATCGACTTCATATCTGCTGAATCTGGTTCAGATTCAGAGGATGAGCCTTAGTTTCATGATTTTGTGCTACCAGAAAGTCAACATTTCCACCTGTTAGAGCATCATATTTGGTTTTAATTTATTGCTTGAAATATGCAAAAGGGCCTCTGGGAGTTTGTTCACAGGGTGAGCAGTGCTGTCAGTAATTGTTGTTTTTAACTGCACAGCACAGTACAACAGTAAAGTTATTCTCCTCGGTCTCTTGTTGGAGACAGAAAGAAAGAAGCTGCAGCTGTTTTCAACTGTTGGAGTGATCCTTTAACACCTGAACAGCCCACAACCTGAACTTTAACTCACTGAAGTCACTTTTGGTCCCATTGTAAAGTGATTTTAAGATACATCAAAACGTGTCATCATGTCATCGTAACTAACTCACATCATTTCATTCTGAAAAGGTACTGATACCACAGTATAAAAATACTCCTTCCTTCAAAATTCAAAGTCATGTTATCAGCTACATGTAGTTATAATGTGATATTATTAGTTCATATTGACGAATTCATGTGTAAGCAGCATTTTATTGTTTCTGGTTGAGGTGAAGCTAAAATATTTAAAATATAACAACATGTATATATGACATCTGATGAACACTTGGTGACCATCATGTTTATTTCTATAATAGTAGACCGTTTGTCTGAAAGAGTTCTTACTGCTGCCGTCATCATCTGTTCATCTCTAATGTTGCTTATGTTGAATAAATGGAAACTGATGGTAATATCAGAAATAATACTAAAATACATTTCCCATCTAACACTGCTTTATTTAACGTGCATGGAGCGTGACAGTTTATTCTCTCTGTAAACAAGCTACTGTCGATCAAAAGAAAGAAATTCACACTCAGCTGTTATGCAAAATAATTATTTTACTACAATACAGTCCATCCACAGGGAAACGCTACCGTGTCCAACAAGAAGAGAATAAATAATAAATAACTTTACAATAATTTATTGTTCAGCAGCTCACACATAAAAAAAGAAATCAGAGTCGAGTCGTGAGTCTGAAGTTGAAGCGCCCTTGAAAGAGTCAGTCAGGGCAAAGACCCGATCCTGCTCACCCTGAAGTCCACCTGGAGACCTGGACGCACCTGAGGACACACACACACAAACACACACATTAACACACGAACACATTAAAATTGGCAACAACTTCAACATGCTTCAACCATCAAATAATAATAATAACAATAATAATAATAATAATTATTATTATTATTATTATTATTATACAAGAGACAATTATTATTATTATCTTTTTATTATTATTATTATTATTATTATTATTGTTGTTGTTGTTATTACACTTAATAACCTTCCTGAAATAAGGTGCTACTGCTGGTAGATTTCTTTCTTGTTAATAACTCCATAATAAACCTTTCCTTCTTTATTCTATGTTATGTTTAATATGTGCATAAAAATGAATATTTATATAATAAAAATGCACAACAAAGTCAGGCTCTCCTCGTGCTCTGATAATCAATAATCAGTCATCATTCCCCATGTTTGTCCTACCTTCAGCAGCCCAGCCCACTGAAGGATCCGATCCTCTCTAGCCGGACCCCGAAGCAGCTCCTTAAGCCCCCCTTCTTGTAGCGGCTCCACGACCTTTTGGAGGTCCTCATGAGGTCCTTGAAGAGACGAGCCAGCATGTTTTCTTTGGCCCCCAATGCCGAGTTCCTGACGTCGGATGAGTCCCACGGCTGCTCGTCTGCAGCCCCAAACACCGACTTATCCGTGTTTCCATCTCTGCCCTCCACCTCCCTCTCCTCAGACGAGGAGGAGTAAAAAGGAGCAGCATTGAGCTCCTCTTCTAACAGCTGCTTCAAACTCTGAACCACACACACATACACACACACACACACACACACACACTTTGATTATGAACAATGCATTTACATGCAGTAACACACACTAATGCACATATAAGAAGAAATAAGAATACAATCACACACATTCAGTACCACACACAGTAACAAATATTTACACACATGTGGCAAACACACACACACACACACACACACACAC
>JAOXYL010000050.1:373034-386699 GCA_028564955.1 Terapon puta
GCTCCGCTGCTCCGCTGGAGCTGCTGGAGCTGCTGTTTACACCTCCGAGCGGGCTGTTATCATCGATATATTGGCCATATTCGTTCATACTGATTGATCGGCGAACACTGTGAGGCTGTTTACATCCGGGACACGTTTGTTTACCGCGCCTCTGTCCGCTGTGACAGCTGATCAATAATCATTAATCGTCCTATCATCGCGGTCTGATCGGCTCCTACACCTGCGCACAGCGGACACTTTGATTATTACCGATTAAAATAACCAGTCATCAATAATCACACCGATGAGCCTTAAGGCTGACGTCACCTGCCCGGTTGGACAGTGCGTGCGTGTGTGTGACGTCACATGTTACCTGTGTCGTGTTTGTGATTTATTTTATTTTATTGTTCATAATAAACATAAAATATTATAGATCATATATGTATATCTACATATATGTACATATGTATGTATGTGCATATATATATATATATATATAAGAGGGAAATGCTGTGTACCTCGGCGGGACAGGAATTATATACTGAGATAAATATACAGTATTACTTAGCACTGTGTGTTTCTGTAGTATTGATACTGCAGAGAGGCTGTAAATGTACATTAGTAATTAGTATTCTGTGTTCCTGATATTGTGCATTTTGAAGTATTAGTACTGCAGCTAAGCAGTAACTTTATATATTATATCAAATTGTGAAGTATAAAGTGTCATTTTTGAAGTGTCAGTTTGACAGGTACAGGTCATGTTATGTAAAATAAATATGTGTACCTTTACCATATGTTTATATTCATTAGTGATCTACCAACGGTCTCAGTAACAGTATCATGCATTGATCATGTACTGGTCATGTATTGGTGGTTGGATCTCTCTCAAACATCATAATAAATCTGTTTGTGATCTGTTTAACAGTCGAACCACAGTAATGAATTAGCCGTGGAGTACATTTAGTACTGCAGTATAGTGAAGTGTTTCGTGTGTTTCCACAGTATCGTGACATGTATTGATTAGTTTCTCAGCGATTATGTTTCAGTGATGGTGATGTGGTTTTTCAGAAGTGTGACGGCGTGCTTCCCGTGGAGTTTCGCTCCTTCGCCGTGGATCCTCAGATCACGTCTCTGGAGGTCCTGCAGCACATCCTGATCAGAGCCTTTGATTTGAACGGGTAAGAGGCGATCGTCGCGGCAACGCTGACACTGACACACGCTGGCTATTTCTCCCGACTGCAGTGACATCACGTGTGTCAGCGGTTTCTGTCCGTCTGTCTGTCTGTCCAACCAGGAAGAGGAACTTCGGGATCAGTTACCTGTCTCGGGACCGGAGCGGCGCTGAAATGTATCTGTCTCTGGTGTCGGACTGGGAGCTGGACGCTGCATTCGTCAGTGCCGCCAAACCGTATCTGCAGCTCAAGATGGACATAAAGCCTTCAGAAGACAGTGAGTCCTCAGAGGGGGGAGCATACAGGAGAGGTGGGACGTAAACATCCTGATGAGATGTGAGGTTTAAGAAGAGCTGTTCAGGGGAAGTACAGCAGGTACTGTTTACTTTCTGCTGAGAGCTGAAAGTGAAACTGTGTCAGACGAAGGGGCCTCCGAGCTGTCAAGGAGGACGAGGTGCGGGAAGTAGAGATTTTCAGATGTTAGATCCAGGAGAGCAGGCAGCCGTTGAGGAAATGTTGTAAATCAAACCACCAGGTCACGTGTTAGCAGGTTTTGTTTTACACGAATGGGCTCGACTGCAGCAACAAAAAAAGAAACTGTTTGATTCTAGTTTGAAGGCAGACTTGGCAAAGTGTGAAAAAGACGTTCGCTCAGTCGACTGTCTTTGTTGATCCGCAGGCCCCGTCATGGAGGACTGGGACATTATCAGCCCCAAAGACGTGATCGGCTCCGAGCAGCTCCTGGCAGACAGGACCAGGTCTTTGGCGTCTGCAGCTCTTCCCTTCACTCAGTCTCTGCTGTCCCAGGTTCCCCTCCACATCCTCATGCTCTCTCTTTGACCTTTGACCCTCTGTGAGTCTTTGCTCATGCTCGTGTTCCTCTCGTGTTCAGGTGGGCCGGACCCTGTCCAGAGTCCAGCAGGCCTTCAGCTGGTCTTATGGCGAGGAGATCAAACCTTTCAAGCCCCCACTGAGCGACGCCGAGTTTCACAGTTACCTCAACGGACAGGGCCAGTTAACCCGACCCGAGGAGCTCCGACTGAGGATCTACCACGGTGGTGTGGAGCCTTCACTGCGCAAGGTGTGTGTTTAAGTAGATATGATAAAGCACACACATTATGATACACACCGACCCATCTTCTGCAGAGGGTGTCACTTACTGATGTTGAGTCTATTGGAGTTTTGAGGGGAAGCAACTTTATTTAAAGACGTTTTAATCTGCTGTAAAATCAGAAATGAAGCTTCAGTTACGGAATTTTCACAGCATTTCCTTGATGCCCCAAAGTAAAGACAGACCTTTATCAACATGTGGCAGATAAAATGATGTGACGAAGTATATCAACGGTGTAATTTTGTGGTTAACCGTTGCCTCGCTGTGTCAGGTTGTGTGGCGGTACCTGCTGAACGTCTACCCCGACGGGCTGAGCGGACAGGAGAGAATGGACTACATGAAGAGGAAGACGAGGGAGTACGACCAGCTGAAGAGCGAGTGGACGGCCCGAGTCAGCCCCGAGGACCTCGAGTTCATCCGCGGGAACGTTCTGAAAGACGTGCTGAGGACGGACCGGGCTCATCCGTACTACGCAGGCTCAGAGGACAGCCCACATCTCACCGCCCTCACAGACCTGCTCACCACATTCGCCATCACACATCCTCAGGTGGAGATGTTTGGCCTCTTACTGAGTCCATGCTCTCGATTTAGTTTAACTGACAGCAAGGAGCTCAAAACATTTCCACACTTGATTTGTTGCCTCCCAATTAATTAGCACAAGCCAATGTGGTGAGACCAGCAGTGATGCGGTGAACTCAACCCGCTCTGCACTCCGTGATAATGAACTCATGTTCTGCCTTCTGTCGGTGTGATGTCAGGCTGCGTCTCCACCAGCGCCCATCAGCAGAAATCAGAGATCACCACAGTAATAAAAGCTCCATTAGGCCAAAGTGTTTGTGATTCAATGCTCTTAAAGATCCAATATGAGGACAAGGGACTGACATAGAGTAAATCCATCTCAGAGAAAGAAACGATCACCTTGTTTTACAAATTTCTCATTTCTCAGCATGTTCAGGACGGTGGTCAAAAGAAGTTGACGCTTTACATAAGTAGAAAGTGGAACTGAAAGACTTCTCTGAATTAATACTTCCTGAAATGCAGACTAATCTGAGCCTCTGTACATGACGTGTGTCTTTGCTTTTGTTTTTCAGATCTCGTACTGTCAGGGCATGAGCGACATCGCCTCCCCAATACTTGCAGTGATGGACAATGAGGCGCACGCCTTCATCTGTTTTTGCGGCATTATGAAACGTCTGGAGGGAAACTTCCGGCCGGACGGACAGCTCATGTCTGTGAAGTTTCAGCATCTGAAGTTGCTTCTGCAGTACTCCGATCCTGAATTCTACTCTTACCTGGTGTCAAGAGGAGCCGACGACCTCTTCTTCTGTTACCGCTGGCTGCTGCTGGAGCTCAAGAGAGAGTTCGCGTTTGACGACGCTCTGAGGATGCTGGAGGTCACCTGGAGCTCCCTGCCCCCCGATCCTCCTGAGACCGAAGTGGAGCTCCTGGGACCGCCGCAGGAGGCCGACGAGACCAGGCCCTGCAGAGACGAGGACAAGGTGGTGGAGAACGGCCTCGGGGATGAGAAGGAACAAAAAGAGAAGCGCAGGCGACACATGCTGCGGCCTTCAAGAGAAGAACCAGACGAGTGCAGGAACGCCGTCTTAGGAGAAAAAGACGTCGTCGCCGGAGAATGTGACGCCCCTCAAAGGGCCGAGGAAAAAACAGACCTGCAGGCTCCCTTTGAGAGGCAGACGAGTTTCGGCGAGTTTAAATACTACACCGCCCGTCACGAGGACAGCTTTGATATGGAGGACGCTGAGCAGCCGCACGGTTTGGTGACCTCACAGTCAGAAACCAGCATCCCGAGGCGGCAGTCCACAGTGGACAGTGAGGAGGACACAGGAGAGAGGACGCCTCTCATAAAAAACTGTGACAACACGCTCTCCCCGGTGTCGTCGCCTCCTCTCTTTTCTAGCGGCCTACCAATCTGGAAAAACGGCCCCTCGGCCTCCCCCACACCTTCAGCTTCACCCTCCAGCTGGCCAGGTGCTTCTCCAGACTCGCCCCCAAAGTCCACGTCTCCCTCCGCGACCAACGGCGGAGAGGCCTTTCCGAGAACTGTGTCTAAAGTGTTGACCTCCTCTGCCCAGATGCTCAGCAGCACAGGTATCAACTCCCCCACTACCCCCACTGTAAAGACATCCGCTCCGTCTCCCTCCCACTCTCAGAACCGATCCCTCCTCTCCTCGCCCATCCTGTCGTTCGGGAGGGGCCCCTCGCTGTCGGGCAGCAGGTCGTCCTCCAACAATCTGCCCTCACCCGGGAACAAATCCCCCAGCACCGCCGCTAACACGCCCAGTTCTACGAAGGCCGAGACCACCAGCATCAAACCGTGCTCCCTGCCGCCCCCTCAAGAGTTCGGCAAAGGGAACCCCTTCATGCTGTTTCTGTGCCTGTCCATCCTGCTGGAGCACCGAGACCACATCATCAAGAACAGCTTGGATTACAACGAGCTGGCCATGCACTTTGATCGCCTCGTGCGGCGCCACAACCTGAGCAGGGTGCTGCAGCGGGCCAAGGCCTTATTTGCAGACTACTTGCAGAGTGAAGTGTGGGACTCGGAGGAAGGGGACGAGGTGAGCTCGGACTCCCCGACCACAGCTACGGCGGCTCAGCACTCCCCTTCTTCGGCCGTCTCCGCCAGGCCCATTTACAGCCCTTTAGCGTCGCCGCAGCCTTCGTCTCCAAACTCAACCTATAACCTCGCGACCACCATCCCCTCCCCCACAGCTCCGGTCCCGCTCTCTCCCACCTCCTGACTGCGTCACGCGTCCTCAGCGAACTCCTCAGTAGAC
This sequence comes from Terapon puta, assembly GCA_028564955.1. Classification (NCBI taxonomy): domain Eukaryota; kingdom Metazoa; phylum Chordata; class Actinopteri; order Centrarchiformes; family Terapontidae; genus Terapon; species Terapon puta. The sequence continues at coordinate 378,095 of JAOXYL010000050.1, forward strand.
TGTTCGTGGCCCGTTGGAGGTGTGGATGTTTTTTTCGACAGCCTCCCACATTGAACTGGGCTCTTAATAATCTCATTCTGTGTATGCTTGAATACATATACTCCTTACGTCTGTAGTCATCCTAAGATTTCATTTATTCATCAACCCTTCGACTTTTGGTTGCCTGTCCTCGAAGAGAGGATGAAGGAGTTTCATCTCTCACCTTCGAGGTCGCTCGTGCATGAAAAGTTAAACGCTGTGATTCAGCTGTTTGACGCTCAGACGGTTTGGCCACATGGTGCATTTAACCTGCGTTGCCCTCTTTGTTAACTTTGTTTACAAGTTCACGTTCTGTCCAGTAAGCCACAGAAGTGTCTTAACTAAAGCGTCCGTGTTTCGTTAGTTACAAACACGAGGAAAGACCCAGATGGGCTGAAAGTCGAGGTCCGAGTTGCTCCTGTTACCTTTGAGACGTGTTCAATGAAAAAGACTTGTTAACCAACGTCTGAGTCATCAGTTTGTCACTAAGTCAGCTGATGACAACAGATGGGGACTGACCCGACCCTCCTGGACTAGCCCGTCACCGGCAGCATTAAAGGGTTCCCGTTAAAGGTGTGTTCACACAGAGTGGATTTTAGATGTCACACACTCAAATATAAATTCTGTTTAGAGGTGCAGGAGGGCTCAAAGGAAAATCAGCCTCCACTTCATAAACATCCAGAGCAGAGAGATTAGTCAGAGCTGAGCTGTCACACACACACACACACACACAGACTGCGAGTTGTCACATCACTGTCCTTTAAGGCCAATAAAACTGCTCAAACATTAAGAGACGTTCAGGCAGCGTACGGTGCAATCGTGCTCTGACAGACTCACACCAGCATTTCCAACCTTAACTGTCACTTATTGTGAAAAGACTCACAGCGATCAGCGGGGGCAAAGTAAATTTGTCTTTCAGTTCATCTCTGGTGAACTTTAGCAAGTTTAAACTGCCCCACTGTTAAACGGGCAAATCCACTTGCAGTGTTTGTACAGTCGCTACGTCGGCTGTTCGTGAACTCTCAGATTCACCTTCTGTCTGAACACACCTTGAGAAAACAACCTGATGATGTCAGTGTGATGTCAGCGGGGCTTAGAAACGGCTTGACTGAAACAGCTCTCATTATGGTCTGTGGAGGGATCGTCCACGCACACAGGCTGTTTTAGTGACTGTGAGTCTCTGCTGCCTTTGCTGCTTTGACATTTGGTCCCACAGATCCTCCGATTTCTGAAAGAGTCGCTGTCTTTCCTCCTTTAAACCCACAGAGTTCAGCTCCATCGCCTAGAGCTTTTCTCTACCAGTGTTGTTAGTTTGCTTTGTCCTTTTACTCTCCAAAGTGCTATTGCATCTGGACGTGGTGGCGTAGTCGAACAGAATAATGTTCATAGATTTCTGTTTGATGCTGTAGATGAGCCAAAAGTAATTTGTTTTTTTTTTTCATCCGGAGCTCGATATTTTCCTGCCTCCCCTGCTGTCAGTAAAACTTTGTAAAGGTTTATTGTTGCTTACTGCTTCTGTGAAAACAGGCTGTCACATGGTTTTCATTTTTATAGTGTGTGTGTGTGTGTGTGTGTGTGTGCGAGTGCGAGCAGGAGATGTGTGATAACGTTCAGCGGCAGTTTCTGGGTCAGTGCAATGTGTCAGACACGTGTCCACAGGGTTTAATGTTGAGAGGTCAGCGGAGGGTATGTCTGTGCTCATACCTGATTTCTGATGAACTGATGAGGATATTTATGTTTGCAGTTATTGATCGGTGCACAGCGAGGGAAAACCAAATCATCCTCTCACCGTGTTATTGTGGGGATATGTTGGTGCAGCACAGCAGAGGTCGGTGTTTGTACAGACACCCCTCGGCTGATGTGGCTGTATGTGCTGGACTCATACGTTCAGACAGCAGCACTGTTTAACGCTGCGGTAGCTCGTTACTCGGAGATGTTTCATTTTAGCACTTTGGTTGTTGCTGCTTCCCAAAGACTCTTTCTGTTTCCTGTTTTCTCATTTCAAAGAGTCGACGCGTTTGTGTGAATGAGGCTCGTTTGATGCACAGCTGCAGGCACCACGATGTTTCCCGGTGGCTCCTCAGTGTGACGGACGTTATAAAGTGGATACGGCGGCAGAGGTGTGTGCAGCCTGCTAGCAGAGAAGTGCCTCTTGTTGGAATGCGTAGCCTTGATTTATATTTTGTTTTGTGCTCTTAACATCTGTCATCATCCTGGCTGACTTACACGTTACAGGGCTGAGTCATAAGGTATTACTCACATTGTGAAGGACATCCTGACGCTGCTCACTGCATTTTTAACGATTTGCGATCTACATGGTTTTGAAAAAAGAAAATGAACAGCACTCTGAGTCTGAATTATGTGTAAATTATGAGGTAATAAGTCTCTTTGGCCTTTTTTTCATGGGGCATACACCACATAAAAATGTGATGTCTTGCATCATAAGACGAAATGGGCCAAAGTTGGTGGAGATATTCTGAACACGTCAGTGTCTTTGAAATAATTTTACTCCAACCAGAGCTGATATGTAAACACATTTCACAGATTTAACTTTCTAATGTTGATCAAATGCAGCTAAAATAGTTTTTCACTTTTAAACAGCAGGAAAATTCCTGATAATTCAAACGGTACCAGTAGACCGTCAACATGAGGGACCATGATATTCATTTATTTTTTGTTTTCATGATGTGAATCTGTTGGCTCTGCCTTATCTGGTGCACTTTGACAGGGATGTATTCATGTAGACGAAGCGCTGTGCACGGCTGCAGCGTCGCTGACAGAAAAAGGGAAATTATTCATTAACGTTGTGAGAGATCCACCTCCTGATTTTGACCAGAGATTCCTGAATTTTCTCCCGGGTGACGGCTGATGTTTTTCGGACCTCGACAGGATTCAGCTGTGGGGGAAACTTTGGTGAACAAAGTCAGAGAGTGTGTCTGAAAATGTGCCGTTTGTTTTGTTCTTCTCAGCGTCTTTACCTTCAGGACTCTTCTTGGTTTCGAGCGGCCGACACTCTTTTTTTAGCCGTCTGTGAACAGGAAGCGTGACGGCTCGCTGACGGGAGAGGAAACTAAAGTGATTCTTGTGTTTAGAAAGACCCTTGTGACTCTTGTGCTTATTACTCTTTCTTTTGGTTCTGCCTCCTTTTGTATATCAGTATTTAATAGCATATTTAAAAAGAACTGAAGTAACTGGACTGGCTGGACTATGAAATATGTGCATTTGTAAAAAAAAAAACAAAAAAAGATTTGTTTATCTCGTCAAATTAAATATGTGCACAAAAGTTAAACTTTTTAATCATCCAACACAGAACAATGTTACTGATTGTATATCGAACACAAATAAATAATCAAAGCAACTGACTGGCTGGAGGATTATTGTGTTTTGTTTGCCTTTTCATGATGCCATACTTACCACAGGTCACCAGACGCTGCTCTGTTCACATCCCACAGCATAAATGGGATGAAACAGCTCAGTGTGGTGAAGCCCAACATGTTTGTCCTTTGAGCTGCCGGAGGGCTCATCCTCTGTGGCGCACAAATGTTTTATGAGCTGCTCACAGGAGAAGGTGAAATCACGGAATCAGCTTTGAGATGTCTCACCGTGAATCTTATTGGGAAGAGGACGCAAGAACATGATGGCGACACCACAGGAGGACTCTGATGAATGTCCTAGACTCATTTGATGGAAATTAGCTGCTTGTAAACAAATAAAAGTTGTGCTTCAGACCAAAATGCCCTTGAGGTAAAACAAACGTGTTCTCTACATTTGTCTGAAAAACATGTCTCTGCAGGACCCATGTCAATGAGCTCTTCTTCTCCCCTGCTGTTAGTGGATCAGTGCAGCCTGTCACACACAGGACACTGTACACCACTGAACATAAACAAACAAACTGAGAAAAAACAGCTCTGTCCTGCTGCTGGTGGTCAACAGGAAACTTTTAAGATAATCTTATTGCTGTTCTAATATTTTAAAACAATCAAGTTTAGCATCAGAGAGCAGGTAATCTGTGTGAGAAGGTCTCATAGTTATTTAAAATGAGACTGAAGAGACTAAACCTTTGTACCTGAACAGTCCTGAAGACAGACGTCAGTCCTCTACCTGAGGAGGACTCTGAAAACCCGACAGAGGACCGGAAGTGTGTCAGTCACCTGTTGGCCTGCAGCAGGCCGCAGGAGGCTGCAGTACCTCAGCCCGCCTCTTGGTGGCAGCACTGCTCTGTGGCCTGTAGGCAGCGAAGAAGAAGAGGGGGGGTTAATCCTGTGTTTCCGGTACCGGGTTATCGCTGTCTCGTACTAACAGGTGAGATGTTGACCCGCCTGGCTCGGTTCGGGTCCGCGCTGCCCCGGGCTTTCTCCGGAGCTCCGGCCCGCTTCGTCTCTCAGTCCAAGCCGAACGAAGCGGCTGGTTCGGCCGCAGTGACCGAACTCCACCCCCAGGCTGCGCAGGCCGCACACGGAGAGGTCAGCGAGTACGACAAGGTGAGCCCCGCTGCCCGCAGACCGACAGGCGACACTACACCCTGTGTACAGTATACTACTATATACTGTTAGATACACTTCTCCTGTCATTATATACTGTACATTTACATGAGAGGTCAGCCTGCGCGTCCCCGAGCTCCTCTGCCGTGGGTCAGGCATGAATTATAAATATTATTTATATTAGACTTATTAAACTGCGTCATTAAACTAATCTGCGGCACTTCCACAACATTTCCTTTAAACCATGAGCTCCAGCACATGTGTCCTTTGCCTGTGAACCTTTTCCACCCGGCTGCACGGTCTGGTTATTAACAGATAGTAGCTCTGTAAAGACTGTTAATGATGAAATGAAGATGTTACAGATGCTCCTGAACCTCAGTGGGCTGTGTGTCATCACGCTGTTGTGTCGGAGTGAGCCAGCTCCCTGTGTTTTCTCTGAATACAAGTGTAACAGCAGTCATTTCATCAGTAATCTCAGCTGGAGGAAGGTTTGGGCTTTACCAGTAAAGTACTTTCTAATAAACAAGGTGAAAGGAGGATCCATAGATAGCTTCTGTTTGTTTCTCTCATTTTTACCCACATGAGGTGGAAATATGTTAAAGATTTTACCATATTTACTCAGATTTAGCTCTTTATGATAAAGATGTCCCGTTTGGTTGTGATGATTTTAGTGACAAAGGTCTTCATGCATTTTTCTGCATTATTCTAATGTTCACTATCCCTACTTCTCAGTAGGTTTCACACTCAAATATGTTTATTAGCCAAGAAGAAACCTCAGTTCTTTATCTTTACAAGGTGGTAGAAATTGTATTTCAGCTATTTATTCTCTAGAAACTATAAAACAATGCTGGTATGAAATATCTTTAATATCTTCATGTGAAGACATTTCTTCTGCTCTCTCTTAAAATCATTTCTTCTGTGTCACATTTATTCTGTTTTTTGATTCCTCAGTTGTTTTGGTTCTGGTCTTTTCTTTTCATACCATGTGTGATGGTGGTTCATATGTTTAGAGATACATGATTAAACACTATTATATGTACATAAACTCATGGTGCGCTATAGAGCTTCAACTATCAGTCAATGAATGATTAGGTGTCAGATATTTTAATTATCAGTTGATCATTTTGATCAGATTTCTTTAAAAACCAAATGTTCTCGTCTTCTTTCGGTCAAACGTCTCTATCAGCTCGTTTTGATAATGAGTGGAGTTAATTGTTAAGAGGACTCCCATCTGAAGGTCTCTGGTTTATGGTTTGTCCCTCTTTGTGTTTTGTCAGAATCCAGACTATCATGGCTTCTCCAACGACCCTGCGATTGATGAGGTGAACATGCGGATGGGCTTCTTCATGGGCATCTCGATCGCTCTCGTCTTGGGAGGAGCATTTTTCTATTACTTACCAGACCACCGGTGAGCTCTTCTTTATATCTGTCTCATAGTGGAGATGTTTTCTTTCAAAGGACAAAGTAAAATCCTCTGCTTTTTACAGAAATACCTTCTACACCTCTTGACTATGCATTTTCACGTAAACACCAGTCTTCTTAGACATTCAGCTCATCTCAGAACAAACTGGGATGATCCTCCATTATTCTCCTTGTCAGTGAAAATCTTTGGTGTTACACTTCGTTTCTGCCTGTGAACAAAGTGTTATTGTACAGTTTAAACTACAGCATAAACTACAACAATCAAAGGGCACAAACAAGATGTGAGACCTGTTTGTGTTCAGGTCCAGGAACGTCATTCAGAAACAGATTTCATCACTTTGTTTATATTCATAAAGGATCGATGATGTGAAAGCTGTCGGCGACGCTGCTGGATCATCAGCAGCTCTGCATGATAAAAACAGTCAGATCAGTTTTAGGAGGTCTGATGTGGTTACAGTCCTGATGAGGAAACTGACTTCATGAATGTTAAACTCTGTTTTTTGTTTGGTTGATCCTGAATATTTTCTATGGTTTGTTGCAGCAACGCGCATTGGGTGAAACTGGAGGCGCAGCGTTTGATCGTGCAGCGAGAGCGGGAAGGACTCCCTCTGATCTCAGAGAACTACTACGACCCAGAAACGATCGTCCTGCCCTCGTCTGGGGAGAAGTAGACTGTCCCACTTACTGTATGTCATGATTATTGTGTTTGACCGTGAGAGAATAAAGGATGTACTTATAGAATTGTTAATTAATCACCATGTGTGGACATTGTCTTCTTGAAACGGTTTGAATGTTTCTGAATCAGCTCAGTGTGACAAACTCTGCAAATAACGAACATTCAGAAATCCCTTAAACTGTCAATAAAGAGAGATGCCGAGTTATTGTGATGCTGCTTTTTTAACAGTGTAGACCAGAATCAAACATCAGCACAAGTTAAAGTTGAACATGAAGAACCCGCGGCGATGTATAGGTATCAGTTCAGTCATGTGATCAGTGTGTGTGAACACAGTATCAGGAAATTCTTGCATTTTCTCCAATGCAGAGGTAAAATACTTTTTACTCCATTATACTGATAATGTTAGTTACGCATTACTTTACGTAATACTTTTGTTCTTAAGTAATGTTTTAAATTCAGGACTTTATTTTTTTCTTTGAGTTCTTCCACCCGAGACAAACGTCTAGCTGGTCATCGTAATCTGTGCAGAAATGATTACATGCAATGTGAAGAGGAAAGAAGGGGGATGATCACAAGTCTGCAGAAACTAAAAATTAAAGATGATAAAGATTCATCATGTGAGGGGAGAGAAGTCATGTTTGAGTTTCTACAAGACTGTAGGACAATAAGACAACAGCAAGGTCCTAAAAAGGATTTAAACTCCTGAAAACCCAAAGAGGAAGAAGAAGAAGACTTTATTCAAGAAGTCTTTATTTACTTTAATCAACTAAATCAGGTCATTATAGATTCCATTTAGTAAGACAGTACATACAAACCACTTACTCAGTGTCTCAATAAAATAATGAAGATGGAAAACAGAAAAGTACAGTCTAATCAAAGATCAATATGTGTTTTTATAAATATCAAAGGCCTGTTCGGTTTTCTACATTTAAAATTCAAATGTTTTAAGTCATCCATGAAGACTAAAAGATTCCCAAAACATCTTGGGTTAATTACAAACAAAGAATAAATGCCATAAAATTTCTTTATCAAAATGAGATTTCCTTTCCTGACATAATGATCTTAGTTTTTTCAGATAACACTATTATCCATCTGATTATCTGATTTAACTGAATTTTCAGGTGAAAAAAATGGTACAAATAAAAATCTCTCCGTGACCAAGAGCAAAGTTTAGATTTCTTTTCTTTACGCGGAAGAGTAAACACTCCACAGTTTCAGAGCTCATGTGTCCGTTTCTCTGTCGGTCCGTGAACTCAGCGCTGTACAGTGTACGCATGCGCAGTGTGACAGATTCGTAGAGCTGGCGCCAACCTAGGACATGTCCAGACCTTAGAGCATGATCCGGATCAGGTGGTGGTCCTGCGGTGAGTCCTCCTCAGAGACCCGCTCACAGTGAGTCCTCCAGTTACCCGGTCCTGTCCTCAGACTCCGCGATGGCTTCACTGACTCTGCGCGGAGTCACTGTAAATTTCCCTTTTCCTCCGTATGACTGTCAGAGGGACTACATGGGAAAAGTCATCGAGTGTCTGCAGAGGGTGAGTAATCAGATTACACGTTACACCTGAGAGGTAGATGCTGCAGGCTCACAGAAGTTTAGTTTACGCGGGTGTTGAGTGTGATCAGTAAAATAATCAATAAACAGTCTGGAGATGACCCAGTAGGTGTTGTTGCTGATTTGATATTTCCTCCAGCTGTGAGAAGAAGCTGCTCTCATGATGATCCCATGCAGAGGTTTATGTGAGTGTCTGAAGGGAAACATCTGGTCCTGGTGCTGTCGTGTGTTTCAGAAGGTGAACGGGGTCCTGGAGAGTCCCACGGGTACAGGTAAGACCCTGTGCCTGCTGTGCGCCACGCTGGCCTGGAGGGACCACTTCAAGGACACCATCTCTGCCCGCAAGATCGCAGAGAGGCTGAGCGGGGAGGAGCTGTTCCCCAACACGCCGCTGGCATCGTGGGGGACCGCGGCCACGGACGGCGACACACCAGGTAGGAGAGCAGGAGTGTGTGT
>JAOXYL010000050.1:398419-410033 GCA_028564955.1 Terapon puta
TGGAAATGAGAAGAAAATCTGACAATAACTGAGGTGATGTTGGTCTGCTGTTTCTCACTCTGGTGTGTGTGTGCGTGTGTGTGTGTGTGTGTGTGTGTGTGTGTGTGTGTGTGCTGCTGCAGGTCATGCTGTGTAACCCGGTGTGTATACTCGGCTACACGATAGCCAGCTGGCGGTTCTTCCGGGAGCGGATCGAGGAGGAGGAGCTCTCCCTCATCCATTTCTTTGCCGAGGACTATGTGGAGTACAAGAAGAGGGTCCCCACCGGGCTGCCCTTCATCTCAGGCATCCGTGTCAACTAGGCCCAGGAGCTGGATGCTGGACGAAACAGACTTAAAGCACTGAGGCAGTTCAGACCTGGTGGGTGTGTGTGGCGTCTGCCAAGGCGGCTGCTCTCCAGAGGGAAGCCCTGCAGCCGGCTGAGAGCCTGTAGCTCACAGACAGAGACCGTCACATCTGAGCGGCGGCAGGCAGCTGGGCTGCTGTTTTTCTACCAACTTCCAAACTCCAGTTAAAGACCAGACAACCTCCGCTGTCCTCCATGTATTCTAATCACAGCTCCACCTGTTTCACTGTTTGTGTTTGCATGCTTCGACCATGCTTAGTGTTTACACGGATGATCTGTTGTGTTGAAGAGTGATACTGCACACACAAACTCTGCTGTCACAGAGTCACGTGACCTTTCTCTCAAGTTTTGATGTTTCACAGGAAGTCCACCAGGTTTTTTGAATGATCAACCACATTTTCAAGCAGCTGCCTCCACTGTTCCTCCTTTAGTCAAAGTCACTAGTTTAAACCCTGAAAACCTTTGACGAATACTCCACTGAACATCTGTCCTTTAAACATCACCATCACCACCCCCTGTAGAGTCTGATCAGGTCTGGTTGTGCTCTCAGATCTGTGTTCATTCTCATTAGAGAGTGTGAGATGTGCAGGATAATCAGATTGTGTTTGTATCCACCAGGCTTTTAGAAATCTGTCCCGTTTTTTTTTTTTAAATGAAGCTCATCATGTCGCAGACCTTTTCCCGCACTGATCAGCTCATACAACAATGAGTGAGACATTTCAAAATGTTCACAGAAACGCACCTGCAGCATCTTCCACATGACCTCATGTTGAGCCGTCGCTCAGCCACACACTCTGTCTGTATTCAGGGGCAATTTAACCCTTTGATGCATAAATTATGAAAGCCTTGGTGAGGCTGATATGCAGTTCCACCATAGAAACCAATCCATTAAAGAGAAGGTTCCTTTTTCGTAGCTGTCCACAGTAGTGACCACTATGCACCAGAGGGTTAAGAAAGTCAAACATATAAATCCAAAGGTTTTCAGTCGAGTATTCCTTCAAGTGTCCATAATTATTGACTTCTAGAGTGAGTCGCTCTTGAACTGAACCAGTGCATCCAAGCAGGTAAACAGGTGACATTTTTATTTAAGAATCAGATTCATTATTTAAGTATTATAGAATATAAAAGAAAGTTAAAGTTTATCAGGTTTTTGAGACTGTTTTAAAATAGTTAGTGAGGAAGCTCCATCGTTCACAGGAGACTGCGCTCTCACGCTCTCAGGCTAAAACACCTCAGTCACTGATCTCCGCATCAGTCTGACTTCAACATCAAGTGACCACTTTTTTTCTGTCTGTCCTTTGTTTCTGTACACACACATCACTAAATGTTTTGTTGGAGATAATAAGAGCGAGCTTCACCTCCTGAGCAAGGAAGTGTTGACATCACTTCCTGTGTTGTAGCCTCTCCATATGAATGATCAGGTTTATGTTTTAGTTTTGTATTCTCTCATTTCAGCGTATCTTTCCTGTCATGCTCACTTTGTTGTTAGAAACCAAACAAATGACTGAGTCGTACATTGTAGAGGGTGAGACAGGCTGACTCTGCATATCTATCTCTCTCTCTCTCTTTCTCTCTGATCTGACTGAGTGGCTCCATAGTGCTGCTATCCACTTTCCAAACCCTGATCTCATGAGAGAGAGGGACAGAGAACGATCACTCCTGATGTCGTACATTCAGATGGGTGCGTCTGTCCGTTAACGCTTAAGAGCATCATGTCTTTGGAAGATTGTCCCGTTGGTCAACTCGCACACAAACCAATGAAAGAACACTGAACTGATTATTTTCCAGGTTAGCAGACCGCCGTAAACGTAGGGATGAATTCATGAGAGCCGCACTGTCAGATTTTATGCAACTATTAAAATTGACCATTTGTGCACAAATTAACTAAAGATTAAACAACAGTCGATATTTTAACATGTTTAATGGGCAGACACTGGCCTTGTAACCGCAGTGTGCTGTGTACCATCTCTTCTGTGTAATAGAAGACATCCATCCTCCAACAGCTCTTTGGAAGAAGGAGGAGACAGTGTGTTAAACCTGCGCTTCTTCCTCTCCACAGCTTAGTGATGCGGGTCTTTAGTTGTGACAGAGATGTGAATGTCTTTTGGAGTTTGCCAGTTTAACAACAGTCATGATCTCTGACATAACTTGGCTTTTATCTTCACTCAACATGGTGTCTCTAATGTTAAATAATCTTTCTACTCCAACTCTAAAGACTGCTGTGTTTTATTCCCTCTGACCAACGGCACAATCTGCTGAATGCTGAGTTTCTGTGCTGCAGATGCAGAGAGAGTATGTGTGTGTGTGTTGGGTGAAGAGTTGACACACCTGTAGCATTTCTGTGACGTGCACGGATCTGATGATGAAGCAGCGGTGTGTGTTCAGATACTGAGTGTGTGCGTGTGTTGCAATGTGACTGTACAGAATATCATTTATCACAGGCCTGTATCAAACACTGACTGCAAACTGTCAGCTCACTACTCGGCATTTATTCACAGAGCAGATTTTCTCAGCACACTTGTGTGAAATAAAATCAACACAATTATTATGACATGTCTGTTTTTATTATTCATAATGATTCATTTCTGAATGGATATACTAAACACTGTAATCTATTACTGTACAATCTAATTTATTACTAAACAGTATGATATTTACATGAATTCATTTCTCGAAAGGATCATCAGTAATATACAGATAGACTTCAGCCATCCAGAGACAGAAGTGCTCAGGTACAGGACCAGGTCTAGGATGTCCTGCAGAGACAGAAAGAGGAACATCAGCAAACACAATAAAGAGAAGGAGGCAGAAACACGTAAAATAAACATTTTATAAAACTATCTTATTGTGAGACAGACACCGGTTTATTTCTAGTTTTGTCCCTCAGTCCTCCTGCAGACCATTACTCTTATTTTGTACACTCTGTCAGTCAGGGTTTATTTTATTGTTAAATTCTTATTAGATTATTATTTTACTGTATTTAGTTTGTTTTCATATTTCACAGCAATTTTATGATGTATCATATTTTAAAACTGAAGTATAGAAAGTAACAAGTCTTGAAACCACAGACTGTATATGAATATGCTAAATAATAATTGTCTGTGGTGGAAACCTGCAGCTGGTTAATCGATCACAGTCTCGTTGATTCGATCAGTGATTCTGGGCTTGATTTGTACATGTGGCGCATGCGCAGAGCTAGCTCTTCCTTTCTGCTAGCTTCTCCGCCATGGCGCCGATTGTAAGTAGCTTCGCGTGTTTAATAAATTTAATAAAAATGCAGATTGACGGGTGTTAACGCGGGGGAGACAAACGGGCGGGCACCACAGTATTGCTGCAACAGTCCAGGATATAATTCAGAGTTTTAGCTCGACCTTATAGAGATAAACGAGCTAAAGTGTTTTTTTCTATGGCCTGTGGCTAACGTTAGCTTAGAGTGCTAACCACGTTGTGAGTCTGTCCGGACAGAAACACTGACTGTATGTCCAAATGTCTGATCCTATGGTGGTTATTACAGTCCTATCCTGCAGCTCCTGATCGATAAGCGACCGAGCTGAGCCGTAGGACATGTATTGATCAGACATCATGCTGATTATTGAGCCTCGGCTAGAATAAACCACTTTATTATTGACTAGCTGCAGCAGTCATGTGATAAAATAAACTAGATTAAATAAAAAATGAACAACTGCTTCTTGTCCAGACACACCTGAGACCGTGTTTAAACAGGTGAGTTTTCTTTGTGCATTGTCAGCAGAAGAAGCAGAACACCGGCAAAGGTGGTAAGAAGAAGAAGCAGGTCCTGAAGTTCACCCTGGACTGCACCCACCCTGTGGAAGATGGCATCATGGACGCTGCCAACTTTGTAAGTCCGCCACACAAGACCTCAGAAGACATGTGTACACACGGAGGACTGATTTTATGTGTGTGTGTGTCTCCTCTCTAGGAGCAGTTCCTTCAGGAGCGCATCAAGGTGAATGGGAAAGCCGGAAACCTGGGTGGTGGTGTGGTTTCCATCGAGAGGAGCAAGAGCAAGATCACAGTGTCCTCTGAGGTCCCCTTCTCCAAAAGGTGAGGAAAACGTCATCACCTGCCGACATCATTGATGCTGGAGTCTGACCTCTGGGTCTGTAAGGACGTCTGACACGTCCCGACCTCCGACACACCCCGAGATGTGCAGCCAGTCGCAGGCTCATTGACGACCGCATGCAGCCTGTTTGTACTTGATATTACCTGAACTTCCCTTTGTGGGTCTGCTGCTAAAACAAAACATTGAGATCAATCATCTGATCATCAGTACAGATACACGTGTTGAAGTTCAGTGTCTGAACTGTGGTCACGTTTATTTGAATTAACTTCACTTCAGTTTGTAGCTGTGACTTGCAGCCGTATGAACTTTTCATGAACAATTAATTTCTCCTCTGTGGCAGCAAACTCACTTTATGGCAGATGAATAAACTATCATTAAAAACAAAGTGCGTGCTCCTGATAACGATCAGATCAGCCGTGTGACAGGAGTGTGCTCTGTCCTCAGCTCAGTGTAAATGACGTGAAGGTGTCACAGACTCGCTCAGAGGTCACGCGGCTCCGTCTCTTCCTGCTCTCCTAAGATGCCTCGCTGAAGCTACGAGTGTCGCCCGTAATCAGAACGTTTACCAGCTCGAGACAGAAACCAGAGTATTTGGTATAAACGACCTCCTGTTGAGAGTCGATGGCGGTTGAGATGGTTGCTGGCGTCCCTGCTGACTTTGAGATGGTTGATGAGGCGGTGGCACAAACTGTGCTGATTAACTGTATGAAGATGCTGCTCAGTTTTCAGGCGTGGCCGTTTGTTTCTCCTCAGTGGTGATTCATGTCGCTCTCGTTTTAACTCATCGTTCATCTCATGAGCCAAGAGGAAAAGTTGGTGATTTTTTCATAAAGTGTGTAACGTGCAGATAAAGAAGCACCGAGTTGTGACAGGTTACACTCTGAGAAATGCTTGTTGAAATGTTTGACCACTCCACCACCAGACTGATCCACTCTTATGTCTGGACTGTTGATGTGAAGTTCTGCAAGTCACAAGAAAATAATACGTTTCTGCTCCCAGCCAGAAAATAATCTGACTCATAACCCGTAAACCCACAAGGTCTCTCTTTCAGTCTTTACACAGATTAAACCAGTAAAGATGTAACATGTTCATTAATGTGTTTGAGGGTCTGGTTTGGTGGATTTTAGCTACTCTCAGGCTTCAGTCCTCCAGCTCTCAGACAACAAGTTTATTCCCCAAAGTGTCGAACTATTTCTGTAAATACGTCTCCATCAGTTAGATCCAGCTGAGTGTTTAGTTGGCTGAAGGTGATCTCATGCTTAGTTTCCTGGGACTGACACGTACTCGTGTAATGTTTACGGTTACACTGTGCCTCGTTTCATGTCTAGTCCCATTTAGTTAGTGAACACTAGAATGGTGTTGGATCAAATAATCAGTTATTCCATCGATCAATGAATATAAACTGTCTGGGTCTTGCAGCTTCTGTATTGTTTCTCATTAAACGGGATCTTCAGATTTCAGACTGAACATTTGTGAACGTGTGACGCTTGTTGTCGAACACTTCTCAGACTAAATGATGAATCATCAGCTCGAGCAGTTAAATGGCTGCAGCAGATGTGGATGTTCAGGATTAAAACTGTTGAGTCTGATGTGCCGCTCCTGTTTTTCAGATACCTGAAGTATCTGACTAAGAAGTACCTGAAGAAGAACAATCTTCGTGACTGGCTGCGCGTGGTGGCCAACACCAAGGAGAGCTACGAGCTCCGCTACTTCCAGATCAACCAGGATGAAGAGGAGGAGGAAGATGAAGATTAGATTGACAATTCATCTAATTTTTGTACATTTAAATAAATGTTGTTTACAGTACAGACACCCCTCCCTGTGTTTTCTTTAAGATTTCCTGCCTGTGTCAGGACTCAGTAACAGAAACAGGCACAGAGCAGCACATTAACGCAGTAAAGTGCTAACAGCATGTTGTGGACGAGCTCTGAAATCAGACTGTCCTGACTCAACCTCAAGGTGCTGAATGACTTCAGGCCGTCTGCTGCTACTGGTGCTTTGACATTTAATGAGAACAAACAACATGTCAAGGCTCCGTTCAGGGTCTAAGTGGTCAATTACCTTCTGCAATGAAAACCACATTACGCTGGAACATTGGGAGATTAAACAAAAAAGATTATAAATCTGCAGTGAATGTTTGTTTTATGTTCTGAAAACTGAATCCTGTTGTCATAATCCGTTTCAATCAGCTGTCTGAAATCTGAATTCATTAAATTATTTCATCAGAGCAATCTTACATTTTGAGAGGTCTGAAGACTTAATATGAAAGATAAGTGAAGAAAACAAATCAATTCACATGAATCTTTATTTAACCATTTCAATGAAAAAACAATGTAACCCAGAGAAATTTCACCATAAAAAAGAATGCAGTACAAGGAGGAGGAAAACACCTCTGCTGTTGTTAAAAAAGGACGTGCCTTCTTCTCCAGACAGTGAAATGTCGGTTTGAAAAGGTCCTGACCTGCTTGTGAAACCGCTTTGAGCGCTGGAACAGTTGATACTCAGATTAGTACAGACGAGCTAGCAGACCGTGAGGCCCGGGAAGGACTGAGGTGTGCATCCTTGATGCAAACACTGAAGACAACAACAACAAAAGGAATGTAACATCGAGTGGAGTGCACAAACTCAGAATATCACCTTTTAAATCCTGATTGTAATCTGTGGCAGCTGCACACACACACACACACACCTGCTCACACTGCCACATACACTAAATCAGACGGGTCGGCTGACCGTCCGAACAACACAAACAAGACTTCCATATCCTGAACAGACACGTAGAAAAAGGCACAGGTATGGAGTATTGGTCTTTGAACCCCCTCAGTAGGAAAAGCCTGAGGGTCCTGATGTAGCACCCGTAAATGTGACAAACAGCTTTTTCATTTCAAATACTGCAACAAAGAAAACACCGACAGAACTAAAGACATGAGACGAAGTTTGGCTGTATTACAAAATAGAAAAGGGGCTTTTGGGAAGCACGACTCTGCTGGGTGTGAAGTGCTCGGAGCGAGCTGTTGCAGGCCCGCTCCAGGTGGGAAGTGAAGATATCTTGACCGTTCGTGGTGAGAGCCGGACCGTTCAGAGGACCGGCCCGTCTCCAGTCCAGTTTTCTCTGATTTCAGTGTCCTAATTGATGTAGAGCCAGTTTGCTGGTAGTTGATGTGTGGATATCCTTGGGACATGTGAGCGCCTCCCCCCCCTCTCAACACCCCCCTGAACTCAACCATCCCACCGGTACCAGGACAGGTGTTCCCTCTGAGCGTCGCCGTCTCGGCTCCAGTGAAAAGGGTTGAGGTGTCGCTGCTGGAGGCTGTCAGATTGTGCGGGGGTTGTACTCAGGCAGCTTTTTCTGTCTCTCCTTCTCCTGCTCAGTGTCCTGTCTGGCAATGACCAGAGAGTGAGAGTAGCCCATCACCACCTGCAAAACACACAACGACAGGTTTAGATCCAGAAAACAGACTTATTTTACACCAACAAGTCTGAAGTTAGGTACAAAGTGACATGTGACAGCTAATAAAACAAGAGAAAAGACGAGAACGAGAGCGGAGTGTTTGTCCCAGGCAGGACGGACTGAGACGTTAAGGTGTGTTTGACATGATTGTAGATTCATGCGCTCAGGTGAGAAAACCTTTAGACCTAAACATCTGTACTTTTTAACTTTAATTCCTGTGAATCTTCTCCCTGAAGCAAAAATCTGCAGCGTGTTGTGTGCGTCTGCATCGCGGTCTAATGACCTGTGAAGATCATCAGATCAATCCGCTGCCGTTTGAGAAACTGACATTTAAAAAAAATAATAATAATTTACACGCTGGATTTCCTCCTCAGCATAAATACTCAGTAAGGCCTGGACTCGGTCACTCCGTCTATCATAGACCTTCTTCTGCTCCAAGTCCACGTCCAACAGAAACAAACCGGAAATACAGTTTGTCCGAGGATGCAGCTTTTCAAAATAAAATGTTCGGACAAAGTTCAAGTTCGACCCCCTGAGCAGGGACCTTTTGGGGAGTAAAATCAAGTCCCTGAACTTAATTTAGACCCTGGTTCCTTTGGAGGAGAAGCTCTGAGTTTCTCCAAAGGTTCTTTGTCTTTGTGGAAAGTTCCTTCAATCGAAACACGGCTTTGGATGAACACGACCATTTACCTGCTCGATGTAGATGCCGTCCAGGGTCTTGACCTCCTGGGCTGTGGTGGAGGATTTGGGTTTGTTGTCTCCATATCCCTGAAAGACAAATGACAAGATGTGGTCAGTGCTGAGCTGCAGACTATCAGGACAGCCAGTGTTCACGTAGCGACCGAGCAACGGCCGAGGCCTCGCATCTTACCAGCTCTCCAAATGTGGGCGAGGGGCCCCAGCTGATGGTGCTCTCATCTGCAGCGATGATGATGCTGCTCTTCCTGTTCAATACAAACACACTCAGAGATAAATCATCTCAGAAAACAAACTGTTGCTCATCATCTACGTCGCCAACACATGCCAGGCTTCAGATGCGTAAATGATCAGGGAGCGGTGAAATGTCAGACTCACCCACAGGACAAACTGCGGATCTTCCAGCCACACAGATCCTGCACAGCTTTGGGGTACATGGTCGACTCTCTGGAAGTGTTTGTCACCCCCCAGAAAAACAGGCCCCCTGCAAAAAGCACACTGATCAGACACCTGAACAGCACCAGTACTCCAACTTGTGGTTTTCACTATCCGTTGATTTAGCCTTTGAATCTGTAAACCCGAGCCTCTTCTCACCCATCTCACTGACGGCGAAGGAGCACTGGTAGCCCGAACAGATCTGTGTGGCTCCACGTCCAGGAAAGTCGAACAGTTTGACCAGCCGGGGAACCATCTCGTCCTTCTGCTCCGTGTGACCCAGGCGGCCGTAACCTCCAAAACCCCAGCTGAACACTCTCTTCTGAGAGTCCAGCACCAGCTGTACACACACATACACACACGGTTAATGCTCAGTGTGAAAGATGACAGCGTCAGTCTGAATCACCAGCAGGCTGCTATGGACAGACTGTATGAGTATACTGTATGTAATAAGTGTGTGTGTGTGTGTGTGTGTGTGTGTGTGTGTGTGTGCGTGCGTGCGTGCGTGCGTGTGTGTGTGGGTGCTCTCACCGTGTGGTTGGCCCCACAGGCCACATCTCGGACCACAACGTTGGGCACTGGCATGACCTGGCCGTCCTTGGACTTCTCAATGAAGATGGCGACGCGGCGAGGGATGAGCTCGCAGTCAAACTCGATGCGCTGGGCACGAGCGATGAACTTCCCGTCGCTGTTGTGACCTGCAGTGCGACAGAAGCTGGGTTAATGATCAGAAGAACAGAACCAATAAAATATTTCTATATATTTATCATTTAAGTCTGTGGTGAGTTTTCAAATTGGCTGATACTGGCATTAACACATAAATCTGACCAAACCGCGTGATAACGGGCTTGTCTGTGCTCTCTGGTGGACAAGCTGTGTAACAGCGACACTGTACATCACTACTATCACAGCAGCACCTCTGATGTCACCGAGTTACTCTTGCACACAGCAAACAGAGCAGACACATTGAAAACATGAGCGTACCAAGCTGTCCGTACTCCGGGCAGCCAAACGAGTACAGGTTTCCTTTGCAGTCCACCACCATGCTGAACTCGGCTCCACAGGCCACCTTCACCAGCGGTTGGCCGTTGTAGGAAATCTGGAAGAAGAAGGCGATGGAGAAGGTGCACAGACAAATGAGACTCTGTAGGTTATAGATTAAAGTGGACATTGTGTAAAATAAGCAGCAGATGCTCCTCGTCTTACCGGTGCCGGGCTGAGGACGGCATCAGTCTGGTTGCCTTGTCCAAGCTGGCCCAGCTTGTTCTCACCAAAAGAGTACGCAGTGCCGTCCTCTGAGGAGAAAGAAGAGCAGCGAGTTCACCGTCTGTTACGATTCATTTCATTACACACAGCAACGACCTGCTCTTTTCAGACAGTGACCCCAAACATGATTTCACCAGGAATTGAGAGCGCAAGGTCGGGCACGGTATGTTTGTCCCACCTGTGAGCGCCAGAGTGTGATTACGTCCGCAGGCTGCAGCCACAATCACTCGATCTGCCAGAGCGTCAATCAGCTTGGGAGCCTCCAGACGTTTGGTGTCTCCGTGACCCAGCTGCCCTTTGTCATTACGACCTGAAGAAGACACAACCAACAGCTGAGCGATGTGTGTGTGTGTGTGTGTGTGTGTGTGTGTACATTTGTGAGAGAGAGACTCACCCCAGCTCCACAGCTTGCCCTCGGTGGTCATGAGGAGGCTGTGTGCAGCACACGGACCAGACACCACACAGCTCACCTGGACGTCGTT
Source organism: Terapon puta (assembly GCA_028564955.1). Taxonomy (NCBI): domain Eukaryota; kingdom Metazoa; phylum Chordata; class Actinopteri; order Centrarchiformes; family Terapontidae; genus Terapon; species Terapon puta. The sequence goes on from JAOXYL010000050.1 coordinate 409,180, forward strand.
CAGACAGCCATAACGGTGAGGACCCCACAGATTCTGGCCCAGGTTACGGAAAGCAGCTGGAAACACGCACAGATACACACGTAAACCTCATGTCCCTTTAACGCACACACTCACAAACACACACACACAGCTTCCTCTGTCTCATGTTGGGTGTTTTAGCGGCTCTGACTTCCAGACTCACAGTAAACTCTTTCATGTGTGTGTGCTGTTTACCTTCGATCCAACACGTATGACTCGGATTTATCTGAAGGAGCCGTCTGCTCAGGGTCTATATTTGTCTCAAACTGTGTGTGTGTCACCGTTTGATGTCCCCTTTTCGTCTGAGACATAAAAACTATTAAAACTCATCAATGAGCCTCACTGTGGTTTCTTCATCACCATGAACACACACTAGTTTATTTTGACTCTCACACACTCTCTCTCTCTCACACACACACACACACACACACACACACACACACACACACACACTACAACACCAAACGTGGATTCATCTGCTGCTGAAAATAGCTCCTATTAAACGCTCAGTTTCCTGTTTAAAATGGCTGAGACTTTTTTTAAATTATGAAAGTACATATTTATGCTTTTACAGATTAGCATCTTGCGTAGAAACCAATGAGAACTAAGACAGGAAGTCAGACTTGTTGATGAAAAAAAAATTGCCACAGGCTTTACATAAAGAGGATTAAAAAAAACATGTTTGCATTTCTTAAAAAAGGGTAAAAACTTTTTAAAAAATCATTTCAGTAGTTCCGTGACGAGTGTTTCATTGTTCACATCATCTTCAGTTTCTATTCACTTGAAACTGGGGCCAATCCTTTTAAGACACAGACACACACACACACACACACACA
>JAOXYL010000050.1:410133-425920 GCA_028564955.1 Terapon puta
ACACACACACACACACACACACAGTGCTGTAAATAAATAAGTGAACCTTTCTATAAGCCCACGCGGTACAAAAGAAGTGTCTGAATGTGTTGCTGCAGCATCTCGCCCTTCTACAGATTGTCTTTGTCTCTGCAGCTGCTCCTGCCGGCACCCCCCCCCCAACCCCCCACCCAGCCTCAACAAAGCAGATTTATCAGGGTGTACCAGAGGAGTGAGGCGAGGTTGGAACAAGCCCCCCCCCGGGCATCAGCGGCCGGCTGCCTGAGGGAGGGGCCCCACAGAACATGCATACATATGAATAGACATTACTGTCACAACCAATTAACAGGATCTCAGCGGCTCTGACACACGTGTGCATCCCAAACAAAGACACCCAACGTATGTGAGGCTCTTTGAGTCGCTCCGATCAGTCCGATATTGATCCTGCGTGATGTGTGCGGGACAAACACACAGGAGGAAGACAACGCATCACAACCCTCATTGTAACATATAACACAACTAGAGGCTTGATATTTATTTGCTCTCTTTCTTTCTGTCAGGGCCAACTAACCTGCCCGTCCAAAGATCTCCCATAAACCTGACAACACCTGTAAAGCTCACCTGTCCGGTCAGCTCAGACGGCGATCACAGGTTTAATTTTTGGTCTCTGTACAGACACAATGGCACTCAAAAAACATTGGACTCTGATTAAAAGGTGACCGCTCGAACTTTAGTCTGCTATTTCTCATTCAGAGATGATGATGGCAGTAAATTCAAATGACTATGACAGATATTGTAACTGTAAATCAGTGTAATAAAACATGGAAATCAAAAGTTGAGACGCACCAACGAACAGAAAGAGGAAGTTATCCACGACTCATACGTGTCCTAGTTTAGACTCTTTTATTTAAAAAATGTACCTTGTTGTTTGGGCACCTCCTTTCGTCCAATCAAATCCCAGTTGGTCGCTCCAAAAATTAGCAGTTGACCTTTCACCTTTGGGCACTCAAGTTTCTGCGGAAACAACACAAAGACATCAGCGACTTAAAAACAATCAGCTCACGTTGCTGCAGCTCGACCTGTGACTTTACATTCAAATGACTGAACTTTAAACTAATTCCTACAGATGTTTTTAAATCAGTGTAGCACAAATAATCGCATCATAAATAATCCCTCGCTGCAGACGCTGTGGACGCAGTAAACTAAGAAGAATCTGTCAAAATAAAACTGAGATGCTGAAGAAAAGTTCAGTCAGACAGTCGGACATGAAGGAAAAACTAAAACACAAACACACGTCCAAATGAAAAACTGACTCGCAGGCTGAAGTCATTGTTCATATTCTGACTCCACAAACTCGTTTCTTCCTTCCATGCCATCGTTTTAATTTCCTGTCAGGAACGACCACACATTGACTAAACAGAGATGTTTTCAGCTCCAGACTCACGATTTTCTCTTTGACGTCGTCGGCCACAGTGACGGGCTGCAGGCCCGACTTGGCGGCAGGTTTTCCAGGTTTCTTGTTGTTCTCCTGCTCGAAGTCGAACTCATCATCGCTGCTGAAGTCTCTCTCTTTCCTTTTGCCGCTGGTCCTCTTCTTCTTCACCCCGCCGTTCCCAGAAACATCTGTCACCTTCTTACGTGGCATTTTCGTTCAATAAGAGGCTGCTGGTTTGGACAGAGAGGAGGGGGGCAATCAGTTAATCCAAACATTACAAAGAAGTAACGAACTGATTGAGGCAGGTACATGACAAGAGATGCATAGAAAGAGGATATCAACATGAATAAATAAAGAGTGAGTGATGGACATATAATATGAAGTAGTTAAAGATGGTGTGTAAAATCTGAATTAAAACATCATTCATGTCTATAGAAGAAAACATTACATATCCAAAGTGAGAATAAAACAAAAACATACAAATTAAAGTGTCCAAACTGAAAGAAAAGACACTGTAAGTGTCAAACTTTCCATTAAAAACACTTCAAACTCCAAGAGATGAATAAATGAGACTGTAAACAAACAAACATTTTACCGACAGTAAGAAGTTTAAAACGCATTTTTTTCACTCCACAACCGAGAGCAAAGACGTGAGACCAGCCCAGCTCTCGGTGCTGGGCCTGATCAGTGTCTGTCTGATCGATATCCAGACAATCAATCGGGATCAATCAGACTGACAGCATGTGAGTTAGCCGTTAGCCTCATTAGCGGCTAACACTGCTCCTTTGTTCACAGCACGGCTAGCAGACATGCTAACTCACAAACCTGAGCACAAGTCCGGCGGCGCTCACACACGCAGGTGAACACACACGCACACAGGTGGAGGTGAGGCTCACCTGCAGTGTGAGGGGCTCAGGTGGAGGTGAAGTCCCGCTGAAACACGACGAAAACACCGAAACGAGCCGAGCGAAGCCGCTAGCCGCGCCGCCGGGAGCTAACTCTCAATAAATAACAACACAAACACTCAACTTTGACTCGATTCGCCCGCAAACAACGACAAACCGAGACCGACACACACAGACAGCTACACACGGCGGCCAGGTGTGAGACAGGTCGGTGAGACAAACCGGGGAACAAATGAAAGAAAGTACCGAGGATTTCCTGATTCAGCTGCTGAGGTCCCACTGAGAGCCAATGTCTCTCTCCCTCTCTCTCTCTCTCTGGTTTGATTGATTTGAACAAAAGAAAGCTGCAGTCTGCTTTCACACCACGTGGTTTACATTAACCATTCATACAGGAAGTGCATCTGGACTACAAGTTACAAAATGTAGTCCTGAAACAACAGGACAGACCCAACTCACCCAGACTGACACACAGCTGAGCTGCAGAAAAGTTTCACAAACAAAAAAAAACTGTGAAGATATGTCATATGAACACAGAATAAATGGAATATAAACACTTAAGTCACAATAAATGTGGCACAAATACTTTGAAAACAGAATACATGTGATATTGACACTGTAAACAAAGGATATCTGATAATACAGAATAAATGTGATATAAACAATATTAACAAAGAAAATAAACTTTGCATGCAGAATAAATGTAATATTAACACCCTGAACAGAGAATATATATGACCAAAACACTGTGAATGCAGAAAATGTGTAATTTGGAAATCACACTTCCTGTCTTCATGTCAGCAGTGACAGAGCAAAAAAACAAATAAACAACAAAAAAAGCAGATTATGTCTTCTTTATATCTGACCGTTAGTGACAGACATATACTGAACACAGAGAATTGTTAGAGATTGAACCAGTTTTAACTGCTGCAGTATTCAATGTTATTTTATCTGTTCCACTAATATTTCTTATATATTAAGTCTTATATAACTACTTTTTATCTCTAAGAGCACAGATGAACTGATGCACTGATGAACAAAGTGATTTTGAAACATACAATACATCATACATCTTATGACTGTGATTCTCAAATGAAGACACTCCTCAGATGACTACAAATAACTTTAGCAGTGATTTTTCAGCACTGAATAACTCTGAGCTGGTCCTCCCGCACACTCACCTATAAATAGATCTGATCTGATCTCACTCTTCATTTCTACACACTCCCACTGGGAAACATTATAAAGACACATAGTTCAGTATATCTGTGCTACCACCCCATAAAAATAAAAGTCCTGAGTATAAAAATGGTTAAACCACTACTATATATATATATATATATATAAAAAAAAACTATTAAAAGTAAGAGTAGTCAGTGCAGGAAAATGAGCTTTGTAGCCATGAAACTATTTAAGAAAAAAATGCTTATTAATCATCTCTCAATCAGATAATTGATTATTATCTCAGTGAATACAGCTGTACTTGTACTGTTTTAGTCTAATATTTCATTATATTGAATGTATTAAAATGTCATTTATTTTTAGATCAAATCTAATTTAATGAAATAATAAAAATAACTGAATACATTTGAAAAGACAACTAAACGACCCCCTTTTTACACAGTGTTTATCAGGATACATTGATCCAGACTAACATTAATCTTGATCATAAATAATGTACAGATCTTGCAATGAAACATATGAAAATAGAAGAAGCAGTGAAAAAACAGGCAGACTTTAATAATCTGAGGTAGTCTCCTTTAAATTACAGCACCTGCTCATATTTTATATTTATTTATTAATTATGATCGGGTCTGTGCTGCTCCCTGCTGGGCACAGCTCACCTCATTGTTTTCTCTACTGTTTTTTAAAAATATAATTCAGTCAGTTATTAAAAACAAAAAGATGATAACTGTCATTGAACAGTCCTTTAATCATGACTCAGTAAATGCATACGTACAGAGGAAACATACAACACTGTGCAGTATATATGTGTATATATAAATATATATATGATGTTTGAATAGTTTTTATTTCAGCGTTTTAAATCTTCCACATCAGGAAAAGGACGAGATAGCTGAAGGAAATTAAGGAATTAAGTAAATTTGATTTATACTGAACAGCTACAAACAGGAAGCAGAGCACAAACAAACACATATGAACAGAAATAAACAAACAAAAACACAAACAACAAAAACACAACTACTGTAAGAAGTTAAACTGACCGATCAGGTGACTCTTTCATTGTGAAAACACGCATGTTTCCTGAAAACAAAGAAGCCATTTGGACACATGATCTACACAAACTCTTTCTGTGGTAACCTCAGTCCTGTGGGGTCAAGTGGTTGGATCCAGGCAGCAGGTCAGGTTTGCGCTCACCGCTGCCTCTGCACTGGCCTGGCTGGGGGCTCTCTGCTCCCCCCTGCAGTCCCCCAATCATAGAGCCCACCATGTCGTGGCCGCCCCTGCCGGGCTCCATCTGAGCCGCCACGCTCAGCCCGGGCTTCTCTGTCGCAGACCGCGGGGGTGTCTGGTTCAGCACCGATGAGGGGAGGGAGGCCGGGGGGGTGACGTTCTCACTGAGGCTCTGCACTGTGACCGACGACTGCACAGAGGGATGGACATCAGGTCACATGATCACATGATCACTGACATAAACCACATGCACATCACCAACATCATTCAACATAATCTGACAACATCCAACATCATCTGACAACATCCAACATCATCTGACAACATCCGACATCATCCGACATCATCTAACAACATCCAACATCATCTGACAACATCCAACATCATCTGACAACATCCGACATCATCTAACAACATCCAACATCATCTGACAACATCCAACATCATCTGACAACATCCAACATCATCCGACATCATCTAACAACATCCAACATCATCTGACAACATCCAACATCATCTGACAACATCCAACATCATCATACAACATTCAACATCATCTGACAATATCCAACATAGTTTGACATCATCCAACATAATCTGACAACATCCAATGTCATTTGACATCATCTGACAACATCCAACATCATCTGACAACATCCAACATCATCCAACATAGTCAAAAAACATCCAACATAATCTGACATCATCCAACATTATCTGACAACATCCAACATCATTTGACACCATCTGTCACCATCCAACATCATCCGACAATGTCCAACATCATTTGACATCATCCAACATCATCTGACAACATCCAACAAAATCCAACATCATCTGACATCTGACATCATCTGACAACATCCAACAACATCCAACATCATCTGACAACATCCAGCAACATCCAACATCATCTGACAACATCCAGCAACATCCAACATCATCCAACATAGTTTGACATCATCCAACATCATCTGACAACATCCAACATAATCTGACAACATCCAACATCATCCAAAATATCATTTCATCCATCTCATATAAAAAGGGAGACTGAGCATTCACAGGAAATGACCAACATGTAGTGAAACATGAGAAATTTAAAGAACAGTGAGGTTATGCTCAGGGTCTGGACGTAGCACAGAATCCCTGATGGAGGCTGACAGGTGGAAGACAGAGATTAACGTGTTGGAAGCGGAAGTGTTTCACCCACCGTGCCCACGGAGACGTCGCTGCCGGCCAGCGTCTTCTTCTTCTTGGCCTTGTTGGGGTTCCAGTGGCAGACCAGACTGTTGTTCTGCACGCTGTAGTTCTTATGACCGACCAGCCAGTACGTGTTCATTTTGCCTTTACCCTGAAGGAGACGTCAGACATGAGTGATTAATGTTAAAGACGACCTCTGAGCAGGGTCATGATCAAATCCAGCTCTGTAGGAGAAGATGAAATGATCCGATATACTTCATAAACTTGCCTTTAGAAATATAAACTGATCGTCCTTTAACATTTTTCTTTACCTTAACCTCAATCTCTCCGCGCAGCTGCAGCTCGTAGGCGTTGTCTTTGGCCAGAGCCAGGTAGGTCTCTGAGCTGGTGTGGATTTTCTGAGCTGACACACAAACAATGACAAGCACTGTTTTCACATTTCAATTCACATTTTCAAGCATCTGTGTGCATCTGTGTCTTTCTGAGATGCTGCAGGGAAGTGTGTGTAGTCTTTTAAAAGCAGGCTTTGCCATGTAGTTTCCTGTGTTTGTGTTTGTGTTTGTGTACAGTGTGCAGGGGGGCTCATACGCAGGCTGGTGGACTCCATCCTCGACGCCGTGTTGACAGTGTCTCCAAACAGACAGTATCTTGGCATCTTGTATCCAACTATTCCTGCTACGCAGGGACCTGCGAAGAGAGGAGAGAGAAGAGAAACAACAGATAACTAACAAACTAACAAACATCGAGCTCCACTCTTTATCATCGAGCAAAGGTCAGAGGTCCCTGCCCTGATCAATATCTCTATCAGTCCCTGCACCAGTCACCGTGCTGCGCAGGTGCTCCGCTCACCTGTATGGATGCCGGCTCGCAGCTGCAGCCTGTGGTTGGGCATGTGAGGGATGGACACCTGTCTGACAGCCGCCACTAGATCCAGCGCCATCTTGGCGATCTCGTCGGCGTGTCTGTCCCCGTTCCTCTCCGGCAGGCCACTCACCACCATGTACGCGTCGCCAATCGTCTCCACCTGTCGCAGTTTGAGAAAAGATCAGAGGAGCATTAACCTGAGGGTGTCGTCATGGCTGACCTCTTTCCTCTTGGATTCAGTTTTTAAAAAAATGTTTCTCTCCTGTCAGGTCGAGATATTCCTGATTGGTCAGGGATCAAAACAAGGAAGAACTGAGGGTGTTTTCCAGATTTTCATTTCTGAACTAAGTCACTGAGATGCTGTTGAATCTGTCTGACTTTTACCCACTTGGAGGCGCTGTTACACAAGTAAATGTTCTCCCTGTCGGTGAACAAAACACCTGCAGGGCTGAACTTCATCCCAGACTGCTGCAGAAAAGAGCTTCTAGGTTTCCCTCCAGGTAAAAGTGCTGATAACTTCAGCTCTGCACAGGTTTGGTTTTCTTGGTTTTCTTCATGTCGGTGTGTTTTCCTTTGATCAGAACGCGGAGCTTTCTTTGATTTAAATAAAATGTCCAGATGATTACATTTATTATAAATGTAAGAGTTTGCTTTGACAGGCTGTCCTGTTTTTAGATGGCTTTAATCTTTGATAAGTAAAAAAACTGTTTGTGTTATATATTAAAAGCTTATTAGTGTCAAGCTAAATCAAGACATTTTCTCAGAGAGGAGCCAAATGTAGATGTTGGAAAGAAGATGGAAGATTAAAAGAAATATTAATAGTAAAGTAAAACTTTACAGTATACACAGAAACTTTTATTATTGAGAGTATGTCTGAGGATATGTCTCCGGGGATATTTATTTTCCTCTCTTTTTTAGGGGTGTGATAGTGGAACAGATGTAGTTATTTGTTTGCTTTCTTGTGGAGTAATAATTTTAGCAACTGATAAATGATTGAAAAACTAAGAAAAGAACTAAAAGAAATGAAGCATGTGAATGTCTGAAGGTCTTTTGAGGGGTCATATCAGTGAACCAGCTGTTAATATTAGATACTCCCGTGATTTGGTCTTGTCTTCCCATGTGGTTGTCTTCTCAGGGACAGCTCATTTCTAAGCTCTCTGCAGTCTCAGTTTAACATTTAAGCTCCATTATTTCTGGAGGAGCACAGCTTCCTGAAGGTGTGGTGTCACAGTTAGGATGCCAGGAAAAAATGTGCATATTTTCCAGGATGTTAAAGAAAAGAGGTGCTGAACGAAAATGAGAGGCACAGCGCGAGTTACCTTGTAGACGTCGTAGGAGTCGATGCGCGTGTCAAAGCACATGTAGAGGTTGTTGAGCATCTCCACAACCTGCAGAGGAGTGCAGGACGCAGAGATGGAGGTGAAGCCAACAATGTCTGAGAAGAAAATGGTCACCTGCGTCAAAACAGAGAGATGGGACTGATGAGGAGAAGTACAGTTTAATACAACAAACAAACAAAGAGTATGTGTTTTATTATTTAATCAAGCTAATTCATATCAATAAGAGTAATAAGTAATAAGTAGGAAAAACACTTAATAACAGTTAAACATCAGCGCAAGCTACACAATCGTCCACACAAGTAGATCAGTTAAACGCAAATATGGTTAGAAAACTTTTATATCTAACTGTACAGTTTATTTACAGGACTGTTTTCATGGAAAATCTGAAAAGAATAATGTCCTCTGAACTGTGGTAAATTATAACTTTATAAGTACAAATATCAACTAAAGATCCAGTGTTATTGCAACACATACAAACATAAACTATGCTGATACTCATGTATTGATGATTGGTATTGGTTATATGTCTGTGTGGACAGTGAACACAGACGCCTGCAGAGAACAAAGAGCACCAACAGAATAAATGTTTTCATTTTGAATTGTCTTCAGTAAATGATCAGTCAGACCCAGATATAAATGAATCTGAGTTATCACGACGTGGCGCCCCAGGACTCATCACGTCCCACACAAGCACCATCTTCACCTCACAGCCTCCTTCGTGTTTTACTTTCTGGTTCGTTTGGAACAAAAGCAACAAGAATTGTAGGGTCTTATGTCCTCTTTCCAGAAATCAGGCTTGAGATGAGTCTGCGGTCCTTTTCAGTGATGCCCCCCCCCCCCTCCCTGTGCAGAGGGCTTTTGGTACAGCTGCTTCAAACCTCTTCAATAAGCCAGACGCAATTTTCACCAGTATAACTTGTTTTATCTCCTGATGAATATGGAGCAGGGCAATTATAGGTAATTACGCCAACAATGGCAACAAAGGCAGCAAACACACACATTCATTCATCATGTTTGCAGATCTTGCAGAGGAAGCCTCCTCGCAGCAGCGCCCACAACGCTACAAGCTCTGAATCTGATGACGTGGAGACGGAGGGGCGGGGGGGTCACTGTCTCCTAACATTCCCCTTAAAGGTTTCCTCATGTCACACTTCATTTTACACTTGAATATCTGTTTGTTCCTGTCTCTTTGTTGTCTCTTTGTCATACAGATCCTACATCATGTCCCAAAATCAAGAGCAACAAAGTCTCCACTAACCATGTCCAAGTAAACCACCAAGTCCAGGGCAACAAGCCTCACTCTGACCTGGTGGTCTCAGGCTCAGGAGGAAACGCTGGTGAATCGATCCCCGGCTCCTCAAGTCCGGGGTGAACAACGTGTGCTATCATTCACCATTATTCATGGTACTGTGAGTGGTTGGAAGAATAGAAAAGCACCAAATAAAAGAAACAAACCTATTATTATTTTCCAACAGAGCCCAAAGTCAAGTCCCAAAGTCCAGACCAACATGTCCCAGGTCAAGTCCAAACACTGCTCCAGTCTCAGACAGACATTGAGCCTCCTCTGCAGACGTGATGATGTTTAAAGTTTAAATACAGTCAGAGCTGGTTAAAGTCAGTGAAATAATGACTGATTTTCTGAAGTTTCAATTAAACTGTCCGCCTGTGTTCTGCTGTGATAATCTTAATTTCTGCTCTGACTGGACAAACTGAGTTAATGTCTACTATGTTTTTTTTTTTTTACTTTGTTAGATCTAAAGACGAATCCGACGAAAAAAGGGTGAAAAGTTTTTTGTCTTTATTCATGGAGGATTTCCTGAGAATGAATGATATTTTGTGTGTGAATGTCTCTGCACAGCTCTGTTTAACCCACAACACAGAGACTGCATCGGTGCAGAGCTTGGCCCCAGTTACTGATGAAAATATGACACATAGTGAAAAGGTCCAAACTGATCCACGAGTCTGAAGCCAGTCAGAGTCGTGTCAGGACCCTGCAGACTCACAATGACCTGCCCTGTAAAAATGGGTGCAGCACTCTACAGGTGTTCAGTGTCTTTCCTCCACACGTGGACACTTCAGCAGAGATGAAGGGAAATCCTGCACTGATTCACCCTGCAGGTCCAGGGATCAAAATAAAGACCATTCTTTTAAGCTTTTCCAACCAGTTCTGCGTGGTTTTAGTTCCTTTAGCTCGGCCCTAAATCCTGTGTAAGATCTACACCTGATCAACTTCACTATATTCACTATTTTCACTGTTATTTGTATATGTTGTGAGGTTGTGTTAAATAGTTTAGAAGAACTTTGATGTCTTCACAAATCATCCATCAGCCTAAGCCACAGAGACTGACGGCACCAACCTTCTCGTAGCTCTCAGCCTCCACGTGTTTGCGCTGTCGGAGCTGCTTAGCCACCGACTTGGGCAGCATCTGGTGCAGCAGATCCTCAGCCAGCTGCCTCTGGTGTTTCAGGTCCTCGGTCCGCTCCTTCAGGCTCTGAGCGTAGTTCTGGATCCACTCGGTCATCTGCTTGAAGGAGAACATGACCACCGGGTAGATGAGGCAGGCTATGGCCAGCAGGCAGACCCTCATGCTGAGGCCCGAGGACACGGTCCGAGACGCCAGCCGGAGAGCCGGCACGGCGCGGTCGAACAAGCACCGCTGAGTGTTTGCCAGAGCCTGAACTCCTGCATTAGACCCAGACTGAAGCTCAGATCCCGACCCAGAGATCTGCCACAGACTTGTGTCAAAAACACTGGAGTGTTTCTCAGGCTGCGTCGAGTTGAAGCTAATGTTCTCCAACCAGCAGTCGGTCAGACGCTCGCTCAACACCCTGGCAAAGCCCAGGTAGCTGAGGACGCAAGTCCACCTGCTCTGGAAGTCAGATTCAGCAGCTATGTGGGGGAAGTCCATCAGCTGGTGGTTGAGCTCTGTGAAGGTGACCAGGAGTCTTGCAGACAGCACGTCTCTCCAGTTAGAGTTCACTTTGACTTTGACTAAAGTATTTTCTACTGTTCCCCAGATGTCCAGAAGTCCTCTGATGACCAGGGAGTGAGGAGAAGTCACATTTTCACTTGAGCTGTTTGTGTCCACCGAATCCTTTAAAAGTCCTTCGACACTCGCTCTCATCTCCAGGCAAAATCCAGAAAGCTCAGGGCCGCATGGCAGCCCGCGGCCGTCACTGTGACCTGCAAGTTCTCCACAGAGGTGACTTAATACAGGAAGCACGGCCTCCAGGGTCTCGTTGCCCACGTCTTTGGCGAACAAACGTCTCATCTTCTGCAGCTTGCTGACGAGCTGCAGGATGGCCACGGTCCTGCACGAGGTCAGCTCGTCGTACGCCTCCTCCGTGGTGTGCAGCAAGTCAAAGTTGGAGCTGAGGTCGATGGACACGGAGCCCAGCAGGGCCAGGAACGACAGCAGGCAAGCTGTCAGGATCCGCCGGACTGTACGGCTGCTGCCGGACGGGGACAAAATGGAGCACCTGGACAGAAAACAGACAACAGGTGGGTTCAAACACACAAAGCTGCATGAAAAGGACGTCTCTACTGACACTGCACTCACCAACCTCTGTGTTTCTACTGGGTTCAAATCCTTGATTTAGCAGAGAGTTCACATGTTTGAAATAAACCACAGGAACAAGAATGAATGAAGTAAAATGTTACTGACAGAAAACTCACTGACAGCTCATCAGTCAGTTATTAATGAGGAAGTGCAAAATCTTCTCTGGAGAATAATTACTGATCACTTTGATTCAGCTAAAATCTTAAATCAAACTGATAATTTGAGTCAGTCACACAGAAAATGTTCAGTTTCTTTCAAAGATCTTCCTATGTTTAAGTTTCCTCTCCTGAATGTGAACAGGTCCAGGTCCTGGTGCTGGTCCTGGCGCAGTGTGCAGGTTTATTCCTGTGAACTTGGGGTCTCACCTGCACAGCTGACAGTCGCTGTCCGCATCCTGCTGCCCCCCCGGAGCGACCCTCCTCCTCTTGATCAAGCGTCTTTTGAGAGAGGCGGAGGACAAAGTCCCAGAGGCGAAACACTCTTTTTTCATCAAGTCCAGCGATGACATGAGCCTGCACACTCGGACAGGACACCCCCTCACAGACTGAGCCCCACACAGAGACCGACACATGTCCCATCAGAGGAGGGGGGGCGTCAAGTCTGCAGCACAGCCTCCGCAACATCCGCCCACACCCTTCAAAATAAAGACCCCACTGGTCAGATACAGCGAGAGATCAGACAAAAGAAAGTGACTAAAGATAAGGCAAGATTATGAATAACAAGAGAGTAATAAAACAGGATGGTAACAGATAAAATAAGATATAACGGGATACAATCAATAAGATATAAAAGGAGATTGAATAATATAAAAAAGAAACAATAGACTGATAAAAGTAAAGTGTAAATTAAATAGATGCTTAGATAGTAAAGAATGATAACAAAGACAGAGACACAGATTGGTAAACTGCATAAAGTAAAGTAAAAAAATAAAGTAGTAATGAACACATTGCTGACAACAACAGTTATTTGTTAACTTGTTGACACTGTCATTGTGTAATGAAGATATCAAACCCATTTTATTAGAAAAACTGTACAACTCTGTCATGTGAATAACAATAATCTTTGGTATAATGTCTAAAATATTTGTTCATATTTTACTTTCTATTTACGTTGTATTCTTTTGTATATTGCTTGCTTTATCTTCCTTTATATTTTCTACTGTGTTTGCTGTTGTGCACCAACATAACATGAATGGGAGTCTGAAGATGTGTTTTTATTTTGAAAGAAGAAAGGAAGTAATTGTACTGCTAAACTGCAGTAATTCAAACAGGCTTTTAATAATCCAAAGTATTCTCACAATGTACACTTTAAATAAATCTAATAGTTTTTATTAGTTTGCAGCTACTAATCCTACTATTACCAATACTATTGCTACTATAACCCCTCCCAATGCTTATAATACTACTAATACTGCTGATAATACTACTTTATTACCACTCCTGGTACTACTACAACTACTATGACTCTTACTAATACAACTACCACTACTAACACACTACTACTAATGCTACTACTATCATTCATGTCACCAGTAATACTAATAAAAAGCTGCAGAACCCTAAGAAATAAATGAATAACATTTAATACAAGTGTATAAAACAACGTGAACTGTCTGATGATGGAAAAACGATTTATGAGGGCTTTAATTGTGAAGGTTGTTTCCGGAAGTTTTGGTGCTGCGTGTCTCGCGCTTGTTTGGTGTAACACGCACGCTCGCACCGGGACGCGGCGGTGTGTGTGAGTGTGTGCGCGTGTGTCCGGTGTGTGTGCGGGTCCACCGGGACTACCGGGACCGTCGGTCGGTAACCCTCCGTGAGCTGGAGCAGCGGGCCCGGGCAGGCGGCGGTCGGCGGCCGGGCCAGGAGCGGCTCCGGGCGGCGTGGCGGAGGCAGAGGAGGCGCTGTTTGGAGCCGCCGCGGAACAAAGAGCTTCCCTCCACCATTGTTACCGAGCAGAGCGCCGACTCTCTGCCCGGACAAGGAGCTGGTGTCCGGCTGTAGAAGTAAGCGAACCCCCCCGGAGTTTGAGTGTTTTTAGAAAAGTGGCGGTGTAAAGGTCTGGTGGGTTTGATTCACTCTCTGAGGAAGTGAAGAGATTTACCAGCTGGAAGTTTGTGATTATCGGCTGATCACTCGGGTATCGATCCGGTTCGGTGTCCCGGTCCTCCTCTCACACTTAATCTGATCAGTGTGATCGGAAACAAGGAAACTGATCGATTCTCTCTTTTCGTGAGTGAGTCTGGACTTCACTCCGTCAGCGCTTTAAAAGTGGTAAATCTCCAAATAGAGCCAAATTTACGAACATATGTTTAAACAAACAGCCCTAATGTGGCTTTATAATGTGTATTTAATCAGTATTTTACACTTAAATAACATTAACTTGATGCTTCCACAGCAATAACATGAAGACTTGAGTCTAACGGACCGGTCCTGCGCGGAGACTCCGCCACACCAGACTGCGTTCAGAAATATGATAATTAAGAGTTGCCTGTCTCATCGCAGCACAAAGACCAATGAAGACATAAGACAGTGGCGCGTTGGCGGAAAGTCTTTAAATCGGCATGTATAAAATCTACCTGTGGAGCTAAATCATCCAAGTGCAAGGAGAAAAAGTAAACAAAGCACAGATTTAGACATTTAATAATGATTAATAAAATGTTGAGCTGGTGTAAAGTAACCACCTGCACTGTGCACTTTACTCATTGAGCAACGTTAAACATGCTGAATGATTTGAGCAATAGTGACTGTTTGTATTTGAACAGCAGGTTTAGGAGGGGGGCACCACCAGGACCGGGTCCAGATCCACAGATCTCCCTGGTCCACGTGTGTCGTACTCGTTGTTGAGCTCTCTGTGGTGTTTGTGTTTCAGGTGAGGGGGGGGCCTGTCCAGTCATGACCTCTGGGAATGGGAACACTGACAGCAGCCGACCCAATGGAGAGAGTAAACCGGCCCAGGCTTTAGTCAAGTCCAGCATCCTCACCCACCTAATCGAAGGCTTTGTGATCCAGGAGGGTGCTGAGCCTTTCCCCGTGAGTCCTGCAGTCACTCGTACACAGGCAAAGGCCTCACCAGCAACACATCTGAGCGATCAATATGTTTATTTACAACACGTAGCGGGTCTCCTCTGGACCTTGTCCCAGCGTCTGCAGCGTTCAGTCCACCCTGACGGTTCACAACAAACACCCGGGAGATCCATGTTTCATCCTCACCGTCTGAAACAAATAAGATCTGACCAGGAAGTTCTTCTCTGTGTGCAGGTGGAACGTCCATCCTTCTCTATCGACCTCCTGAGGAGACACACCGCTGACTCAAAGATGGAGGGACTCTCCCCAAAAGGTGAAACTCACAAACCTGCGTCAAAACATCCTGATCTGAATGTTCGACTCATCGGCAGACTCCACAGGTGGTGCTGAAGTGTGTGTTAACGGTGTGTGTGCTCCCTCAGAGGCCCAGCAGGAGCCCATGCTGACCTGCGAGCTGTGCGGCAGGGTGGACTTCGCCTACATCTTCAAAAGATCCAAGAGGTTCTGTTCAACTGTGTGTGCCAAGCGGTAAGTTCATGACGACTTTACTCTGCCTCTCGTCCCCTGGTGGGGTAAATAATCAGTGTTTTATGTGTGTTCATCACAAGTTTGGTTACAGCAAACACACACGTCTCTGTCAGAGCTGCACCTTTACATCGTGTTTGACTGGAGAAATGTTCCAGCTGCTTGTGAACGTAAACACAGTAAAAATGACTCAGCTCGTGTTCATCAGGTTGTTTTCTGTCTCTGTAGCTACAATGTGGGATGCACAAAGAGGATGGGTCTCTTCCCAAACCGCAAAACCACGCTGGAGAATATGAAGAAACAACGAGCACTGAACGGAAACGCCAAGAACAGCAGCTTAGAGTCTAAAAAGAAGGTGAGACTTTCAAAAGCTGGTCAAAGTGAGGAATGACAGAATAAACCCATCCCTGTGATCTAATTGCTAAATCAGATCCTTTCAGAATAAAACATCTTTAAATGCGATTTGAATGTTCTGCCCCCTCAGACCGCCCCCACTGTGCAGAAATCTGCTGCTGCTCTGTCCACCGGTCACTCTGTCCAC
>JAOXYL010000050.1:433890-454146 GCA_028564955.1 Terapon puta
ATATGACTTAAAACCTCAGGAAACAGTGATCATTGTTTTCACCAAATAACCAATCAATTAATGGAGAAAATTATTGATTGATCTCCAGTGAAAATGTAGGTTTTCTATCATTTGCAATGAGTCTCTGAGCTCCACACAGACGCACCGTCCCTCCGAGCTGAGCAGGGATTCAAAACAAGCTCACCTCCTGAAACAACGTGACTCATAAAACACTTCAGATCATAAAATGTGGAACAACAAGCTCATAATATAACAAGCATCTGATCAGACTGTGACCTCTGACCTACAGAGCCCCTCAGACGAGAGGTTTCAGGTCTGGCAGCACGAACTGGATTCTCTGGACCTGCTGCATTCCTACTAAATTAACTCTTAAAGCCCTGAGCTGAATCCTTTAAGACTCCCCCAGAACCCCCGAGACGTGTTCAGACCGTCACCTGAGATGAAGAGATCCACCCAGGCCTGCTGGTGGTCCAGCACCAGGTCGTCCACGCTGGTCCTCAGCAGCTCCCCCAGCTCCTTCTTGGCTCCGTCTCTGAGGCCGCTGAAGGTCTCCTCCAGCTTGGAGGACTCGATGGGCTCAGAGGTCCAGACCACGGACAGGATGTTCTCCGTGTGCTCAGATTTGGCGGGGACCTGGATCCTGGTGCTGAGCTTCTTGGAGACCACCACCACCAGCACCATGTGGCTGCTGTCCAGGGGGACCCGGCCGGAGGACAGCACGATGTCCCGGTCCTCCAGCTTCTCCACGCTGCTGGAGAACTTGCTGCCAAAGGGGGGGGCGTCCGAGGCCACGTCCAGGGATGCGGTCCTGTCAGACGGGTTGTTGATGTGGACCCGCTGCAGATACACGTTGGGTCTGCTGCGGTGAGCGATGAACTCCTCTCGGATGGTGACACAGTCCCTGGCGGACTGAGAGCCGGCTGGGGAGGCACAGCGGACGGACAGCACGGCCCCCTTTCGGAACCACAGCATGGTGGCCTGGGCCTCGGCCCGCCGGCCCTCCAGGTGTACGCCGACCCGGGGCGAGTACTCGGTCTGGTGGACTGGGGCTGAGCCGGGCTGGGAGGATGCTGCCACCCACAGCTTGTTGGAGTCCACGTCGATCAGGATGTGGCCGTTTCCAGAGACAAACGGCGAATCCAGTTGCTCCAGGGGGGCCCTGTAGACCCCCTCACCTCGGTCCACCAGAGATTTCCAGCGGTGGATCTCAGCCTGGAGGCACTGCCCGGCGGCCCCCCCAGGCACCGCGGACCCGCTCAGGATCCTCCAGCCCCGCTCTGCTCCCAGGTACCAGTAGAAGACCAGGAACAGGAGCAGCCCGACCAGGACCCTCCGGGCCCAGCTGCTGGACAGCAGGCCCGGCAGACCCTTCAGCCTCTGCTGGAGCCACATACTGTCCGCATCGGGTCTGGATCAGACCGCGTCCCGAGGGTCCGGATCAGACAACGTCCCGAGGATCAGTACAAGTCCACGTCAAGAGGATCCAGATCAGACCACGTCCCAGAGTCCCTCAAGGTCTTAATCAGTCTGCGTTTCCTGGATCCGGATCAGACCACGTCAAGTCGATCCCGATTAGACCACGTCTCGGAGTCACTCAGGGTCCGGATCAGACCAAGTCCCGGAGTGTCTCTGTTAGCTTCTGGCTAACTTAGCTTGGCTCGCGCTGTGGTAGGAAGCGGCCGGAAGTGAGTGGTTGTCAGTCACATGACTCCTCAGCAGGTGAGCGTGGGCTCGGACAGGTGAGGCGACTCGGGTCGTCCCGGTCTGTGCCGGGTTTCAGGTCCGAAACTTTAACTGCAGTCCAGATGAATCCACCGAGAGACACTTCCGGACTGTCAACACTGCCGAAAAGCACAACGACAACACGGCGGCCGGAAGTGTCGTAAAAATGTAGTTGGTGTTTTTCTTAGGTTTTTTTTTGTGCTTATCAGACGATAAATTGGAAAATGAATTTAAATAAAGTCAATTAAATCAAAAGTCATCAGTAAGGTTCAGTAGTTTGTTTGTGTTGTATTATTCTTCCTTATATTCTTGAGTAATTTGCCGTAAAATGCCTGTTCTCATTAAAACACTAATAAGCTTTGAGTATTAATATATTTACATTTATGGATACAATTGATTTAAAACAAACAAATAAAACAACACAAATTCTGTTTTCTCCATCATCAGAATCATAAGTGGTAAGTTTTCACATTTCATGAATTTAACTTGTTATGTTTGTGCAAAGCAATAAACAAAGTAAAAGAAAAGAGAATATTACAGGAAAATAAATAATTAGTCAATTGTTATGGAGACACTGTGCAATTATTCACATGAAATAAGTACCGTTTTGTGCAGTAATGAATAGATGTATTTATCCTGTGAATGTGCAATGTTGCAATGCAAAGATGAGCAGTCATGTAACATGTTGATTCAGGTTTGATTCAGAATTATTATAATACTTTAAGTTTCTGTTAAAATGGGAGAAAGGAATTTATTCCAGCCAATCATACCAAAGCAGAAAGAGTTGCAAAGCATTTGTTTTTTGTTTGTAAATTGTTCCTGTCGAAATATAAAACTGCAGAGGTGGCTAATGATTGAACATCAAAAATAAAAGCTTTCAATCAACTCCTGAAAGTTAAACCTGACACAGGATCTCTCAGAGGGTAAGATTCAGATTTATCTAATGCATGTGTGACAGACCAAATATCTGCTTTCATCTATGGAACACAGACGCCCTTGTGAAGAATGGCAGCAGCAGACTGTTCCTGTTCAGGAGGCTGAGGTCTTTTGGAGTGCAGGGACCACTCCTCAGGACCTTTGATGACTCTGTGGTGGCTTCAGCCATCTTTTATGGGATAGTCTGCTGGGCCAGCAGCATCTTAGGCAGAGACAGGAGGAGAATGAGACTGGTTAGGAGGACCAGCTGGACTGGGATGGCCCCTGGACTATAACTGGACTCTGTGCAATAACTCTTCTGTTCACTGTTCATCTCACTGTTTCACTGCTTGCACTCATTTCACTGATATTATATATTTCTTATATGGATATTCTCAGGCACACTCTCTTTGTACTATGTACAGGTATACTTACAGTCATAGTTATAATTATTTATTATCTTGGATCTTCTATTTTTATTATTCTTATTTTATTTTCTATACTTTTATATTTTAATTTTTATTTTATCATTATTCTTATTTTATTCTATGTCTTGCATTTCTACTGTCTATTTTTACACTGTGTGTTGCGCTGCTGTTACGCCATAAATTTACCCGCTGTGGGACAAATAAAGGAAATCTGAATCTGAATCTGAAAAGTAAATACACCTTACAATAAATTATAAAGACCTGTTTCGAGAGTGAAAGAGAGTGAATCTGCAGCTCCAGATGGGAGCACGGCCTGAAGTCCTGTTTCCAATAAAACACAATCAGTGAATTGAACTGAGAATTACTTTAAAGGCAGTTTTTGAGCCAAAAAGTCACATTTTTAAAGAAAATCAATACAACTAATCTTTTTGAAAGTTCCTCTGGAGGCATGAAACAAAAAGCTGCTGCTTTCGACTGGAAAAGATCTTACCCATTTCTTTCACTAAAGCTTGCATTGATGCAGTCAGAGCAGATAAGTGTACCAAGAGAGAGCTTCTGTCTTTGTTATCCCAAAATATATCTGTAAGGCTGCAATTAAAACACAATCTAGAGTCAAAACTCAGTATTTATTCATATAAATTGCATTGTAAGTGTGTGATATATGGACGTCCCATTCACTTTATGACGCCTTCATGAGTTGTTTTCAGTGAATCTCGTGGAGCAAAATGTTCTGCAGCAGGTCATTTCATTCACTAAACCACAAGAACAATCAACCACCACTTATAGTAAAAACATGTAAATGTCCATTAAGAAGAGATGAGGGACCCCTAACCCACCAATTGCACACACTAACTCCAGTTTTTGCTGTTTATTTCATGCATTTTAATGTGAAGTGTAAATCTGAGAGCTGGTCTTGCTGTTCAGAGGTGAACATCCATCATCTGATGTTACCAGGCCTCTTGGGTTAGGGCTTCATTCATGACGAAGGTTGTTCTGGAGGCTTTCGTTTCTCCTCATTACATGAAAGAGTGATCCTCTCCTGTTTGAACCATAATGACATATTTCATGTTCCTCTTGTATTTGAACACTTGAAGCCCTCACAGAGGCGGGTCTGTGTGCTTGTGAGGCTACGTGCAGCAGCTCAGGTCCTCCCCACAGCTGGCTCATCGTTTCTGCTGCTTTTTCCTTTTTTTCTGCAGGGAGGTGGGAACTGCAGACAGACAGATGGACGGAGGGAAGGGGGGGCAGGCAGGCAGACAGACAGACAGACAGGCAAAGGGAGGGGGCAGGCAGCAGGCGGAGCTGCAGACTTTGAGACTGAGCCAGCAAACTTTCCCGTGCAGAAATCTCTGCTCTCTCCTTCAGGAGTTTAACTTCACCTCCACAAAATGAAGCTGTGCTGGTCGGTTTCGCTTTTCTGCGCCTTTTTCTGCCTGACAAAGTGTGAGGAGATCCCGCAGGGTGAGTTTACACCAGCTGCACATGTTAAGACTTCACACCCACAAATCTGCGCATTTTACACCCGTTCACCCACAAATAACGTTTACACCCACACATCTGCAGATTTTACACTCTTACAGCCAGATATCTGCCGATTTTACTCTTTTACAGCCTGATATCTGCACATGTTACACTTTTACAACAAGATACCTGCACAATTTACACTTTTACAACAAGATATCTGCACATTTTACACTTTTACAGCAGGATATCTGCACATTTTCCACTCTTACCGCGGGACATGTGCACTTTTCCAGCTGCTCTCAGCTGAGCCGGTTCAGGACGGTCCGGGTCGGTTTGACGACCGAGGGAGACTCCCCGGATCCTGAAGGGAGACCCGGTCTGTGGCCCGTGCAGATTTTACAGCAGAAACACTGTGAACCGTTTAGTGTGTGTTTAGCTCAGTTTGGTGTGTATATCGTGTGGGCTTAGTTCAGTGTGTGTTAGAGGAGCTGAGATTTGTCGAGACACACTCAGCTCGACCCGTTTAACGCAGCCGAATAGTAACTTGCTGTTTCCAAAGTATATTTCCTTCTTTAATTCGCCACTTGTGTACAGTTTTCCACTGAAAACACAT
This sequence comes from Terapon puta, assembly GCA_028564955.1. Taxonomy (NCBI): domain Eukaryota; kingdom Metazoa; phylum Chordata; class Actinopteri; order Centrarchiformes; family Terapontidae; genus Terapon; species Terapon puta. Next base: position 439,033 of record JAOXYL010000050.1, read on the forward strand.
AAAATAGGCGAAATGAGTGAGTTTTCACACGAGGTTCGGTGGTGAGCCGCAGCGGCTGACTTCATGTCGCTGACGTGGACGGAGCTGACAGACACAACACACACACGCCGACACATATGTGTGTTTATATGTGTTATATGTGTGTTCATAGGGGTTTTATGTCTTACAGGTTTTACATGGCGTGCATCAGCTGTAGTCTGTAGGTCCTTTAAAGGCGATGAATAAACCAGTAAAGAAGAAAAGAGACTTTGTCATATTAAATGTTCATTTTCTTCATCCCTGCAGACATCCGGTCTATCAGTGTAGCCGATCATCAGTATAGGTGATTTTCTGTGGAGCTGATCTGTCTGCAGTCTGTTCAGGAAGCTTCTAGAAAGGGGGCAGGATGACCCTGAGCTCTCAGGACTACAACACATCAGACCACACCTGATACAGGAACCACAGAAACACCATGCTTTCTATTCAAACTGCTGGCCTGAGGTAGATAAACCTGCAGGAATGACTGGATGGTGTCAGATTTACTTCATTATCAAAGCATGAATGAGTGTGAACTTGATACAAACTACAGAACAAAACTTTAACCAGGTCTGACCCTGTGGTTTTATAATGGAACAATGAAGAAGAAAAGTTGTTAATACATCACAAGAGAAGGAGATAAAGATGACTTATTATCACATAGTGGATAACAGCTATATAATTACATATTTAGTCAGTTATTACCAAACGTCTCCAGATATTAGAAATAATTCAGTAGTTCCTGTTAACACATGCAGGCCCGTACTGCTTGGTTCCCCTTCATGCACCATGAAGACTTGTCGACCACACAAACTGTCAGTCATCGCAGAGCCGTCAGGTCCCTTCATGCTGGGGGCAAAGAAAAATAAGAAGACGTCTCCCGTGTCATCTTTCTGAATTCCTGTCCGACGTTGTGTCTTGCAGAGAAACTTCTCGTGGTGACTGTTGCAACCAAAGAGACGGACGGCTTCAGGCGCTTCTTGGGGTCGGCTAAACATTTTAACTACACTGTCAAGGTGGGTTTCCCTCCTCTTTATCACGCTGTGGTTTGATATGGCAGGTTTTAGAGGAAGAGAAGAAGAGTATGTGGGGTGGAATAACTTTAAACCGTTTGTGTGTGTTTGAACGTTTCCAGGTTCTCGGTCGGGGTCAGAGATGGAAAGGAGGCGACTACATGTCGGCTCCAGGAGGAGGCCAGAAAGTTCGACTCCTCAAAGCAGCTCTGGAGGAGATGAAGGACGACAACAAAATCATCCTCTTTATCGACAGGTAGAGTCTCCATGCAGCAAAGAGTCAGACCTGAACACACCTGTGGGGTCTGAAGGTCACACGGACACTGCGAGAGACGTTCGCTGAGCACGTTTACAAAGTGACTGGTGACTGAATTTGTCTGTGCATATTCTCTTTTGAGTGAATATGTGACGTCTCATCCTGAATGTAGTCGTTTGCCTCGTCAAGCTGTTGTTGGTGCGTCAGCTGTTCTAGTCTGTTCAGAGCTGGAGCCATGTTGGGGTCAGCTTAGCTTAGCATAAAGATTATGAGCAGGGGGAAACTGCTCGCCCGTCCAAAGTGTTGTTTTTGGAGAGTTTGAGTCTCGGGCCATCTTCAGGTTCTGGTTTTGGTCTCTGCAGACACGATGGTACAAAACGTGACGAGCTCTCTGTGGAGACACTGAACCAAACCACCGAGTGGTTTGACGGAGAAAAGATGTTTTTAGATGTCCAGTAAAAGTTTGGAGTGTGGATGGGAGTGAACAGATAATGACATACAGTCAATGCGTGGCCGTGCAGCACCTGATCTGTGAGTCTGAAGCACAGAAGAGATGTTGTCTTGATCTGTATTGTTCACAAGAGGCTGCTGATTGTTTAAAGATTCAGTATTAAAGATTCATTGCTGCATGAACTCCGCTCCGGAAATTTAACAAACAAGATATTTCCCACATTGTTGTCCATCGTTAAAATCACTGTGATAATATGAAGTTATGGTGGAGGCTTTAACACGCTACTTCTCTAACTCCAAGAAACAAACGTCTGAAATCCACCAGGGTGTGATGTTGTTTTTTATCAGCAGGTCCTTTCACACTGGTAAACACAACCAGTGGCAACTTAGCTCTCTGAATACAGAGCGCAGGCCTCTTATAAAGGCAACCCCTTCATTGGTTTTAATTGTGACTCAGGCTTCACACACGCAGCAGTAAACTTCTATTTTCTCCTCCACAGCTACGATGTGGTTTTTGCCTCGAGCCCCAAAGAGCTGCTCAAGAAGTTCCAGCAGACCGGACACAAGGTGGTTTTCTCCTCCGAGACCCTGATCTGGCCCGACAGACACCTGGAGGACAAACACCCCCACGTCAGGGAGGGCAACCGGTTCCTGGGCTCAGGGGGTAGGTCAGCCCCCCTGCTGGGGTGGGACTCGTGGATCAGTCCTCCTCTCAGTCTGTGTGCTGCTCCTCACAACTCTGCATGTGTCAGACAGATGGTTTGAGATTCTTGGGGTACAAATGGATACCTGCACAGTTTAAATTCACTCTGTGGAGGCTGTGAGCAGCACACACAGTCCTGATAGCTTTCACACTGTCCCCCTGATCTACATCTGTTTGCAAGTGGTGGTGATGTGGCAGAAACACGACAATGTGCCAGCAGGGGACGTAAGGAAGAAGAAACACGAACGCAAACAGAGCTTATCAACACACACTGAGCTGTAAACACACCTGTGTTTACCATCACACAGAGCCTTTAACTTAAAGCTGCTCTCATAGATCTGCTGTAAATCAGTCTGCGACATGTGGAAACTGTGGTTACATTAAACATTAGGGACAGTGAGTTGCATACATGTTGAGTTAATGTCTAAATCTGAGGCACCACCTCGTGTTAAAACCTCACAGGTGGCTGACGCACTCGTGTTGAACACAAACTGCTGGTGTGGCTGCAGACTTTCAGTCTTGTTTTAACAACATGCCACATGTTTGTTGGAAGCAGCCTTTTCTTTTTATAGCAGAGAAACAGCAGGTCTGCAGTCAGCGCCATTCAAAGTGAGCACTCATTAGTCATGGCAGTCTGACAGGAGCACTTCACTTCTGCCTCATGTGCCTCAGTGTCAACACAACGCCAGCTCATTCAAGTGAATATGGAATAAACATGTTTGATGAACAAGGCTGGACTCTGTTTCCTGTCCTCAGGGTTCGTCGGCTACCTGCCCAACATCAAAGAGATGGTTTCTGAGTGGACGGGAGAGGACAACGACAGCGATCAGCTGTTCTTCACCAAAATGTACATCGATCCAGCAAAAAGAGTATGTTTTCCCCCACAGAGTTATATAACTCACATGTAATATTTAAAATTTCTGCATCATCAGATCAGTTTATTTATAAAGTGAGAATATTAAATAATGTTCGAGGGAAAAGTGTCTCTGTTTTCTGAGTCACTAATGATTTTCTGTCACTTGAGACTCAGCACTTTCTGCACATGTTTCACATTACAAACCTTCCAGCAGCTCAGCGGGCATGATCGCTCCTGGTCCTGTTAGGCTGAAACGTGTGCAGGAAGTGAGGGGCTTTATTGATGTTACTTGAACCGTAAACACAAAGAGCTGCAGATCACTTCACGCCCCCTCAGTATTGTTTATCCGCTCTTCATTCTTTTGTGCAGCTGTTAGTTGAATATTTTTATTATCATATGTGATTGAGTATAAACTGTAAAAACAACCTGTGTGTTTCTGTGTTTCAGAAATCCATAAATATCACACTGGACAGTAAATGCAGATTGTTCCAGAACCTCCACGGGGCCCTCGGTGAGTTCAGACTGTGATCTTTATAAAGCAAAGAGTTCGTTATTACCCACAAGGCCGCTGTCTTCCCCATTTCACTATCTCTGCTCGTGCAAACTGAAGCAGCTGATGAGCAGCGACCATTTCATGTGTTCATTCTCTGATGATCAGATCAGATTTTTATTGACGCAGCATGTTTTACTTGAGTTAACTCACAACCTGAGGCTGTACAGCTCTGATTTACTGCACAACAGAGGTTTTACCGTGAAAGGTCTTTTACAGCATGATTTTTGTAAAAATGAAATGGGAGCAAATTGATCATTATTTTTCAGTCTGGTTTTTGGTCTAATTCAGTAGATAGATGAAGCTTAATCAATTGCACACGCTGTGGTTGCTTAATTGTATAACTGGTCATCTTTCTGACAGTATAAATCACTTTTTTGTCAGTAAAACTCACTGAAGTATGAACACTTGATATGATCGGTGTCAGAGCAGAAATGTGTTTAGTGCTTTTTGTGGAGCTGGGCTGTGTTGACATCATCAGATAATATTATGTTTTTAACAACACACGCAGAACCTGGAGTAATTCCTGTGAAATACAGATGCTGTTATAAATGATGCATCGTGTTTTTAACGCTGTGTGATGCTCTGTGTAGGTGCCGGGTCCTGTCAGCAGCGTTAGTTCCTATCTCTTCAGAAAAAACAAAAAGGCCTCCGGGCAACGTTAAAAGTCTGAATACATGTGCAGATAAGCTTTGACCTCACTCTCACTGACAGTGACGTTCAGTAGCTTCTCTAAACTTTATTCTGAGACGTCAGGTTAGATGAGTTTTCAGTTTCAACACTTGAAAGGAAACTGAACTTTATATTTATCAGAGATGGTAGAAAAGGTAAATTGATATTTCCTCTGAGGCTCGGTCCGGCCAGCAGGAGCGGCTGCAGCTCTTAAAGCCCCCCCTCGCTTCCTGTGTTCTTTGCAGACGGTCTTTCTGTTAAACTGGAGGATTTTTCAGTCCTGTACTTCAGATTTTCCCTCAACAGTGACAGCATTGTGTTTATAGCTGCTTGTGTAATGATGTAATGAATTTCCACAGAAAACCAGTTGGAGGTTCACTTCTCCTCCGTCTGTTTCCGGAGGTTTCTGAGCTGGGGGGTTCACGGTGCCACAGGTTTAGGCTGCACGTTTGGACATGAGCTGAACTCTCAGCGGAGTCTGCGGCATTTTTTCCCTCCGAGTCCCAGGGAGGAATTTATGAGCTCTCTGTGAGGCGGATGTGTCGGAGCTCACAGAGTCCCGAGATGTCTGACTATCAAACGACGAGCCAGTCACACATTTTACGTTGACTGAAACTCAAATATAAAGCAGCAGTTACACACAATCACAAAGATCAGAAGTCATGAAGCATCTGTCTTCTCCATCCTGACTGACAGGCTTTTATCGCCACTGCCCTCCCACAGGTTATTTAGCCACAGGGCACGGCGGGATTAACCTGTCAGAGCAAACATTTAGGCCCCCCACATTCACACACACTCAGTGGGAGTAGAAATCATGAAGATCTTAGGACACACAGAGAAAAGCACAGGAATATGACAAAAGTGTGTGTGTGTGTGTGTGTGTGTGTGTGTGTGTGTGTGTGTGTGTGTGTGTGTACGTACGCGTGTTTCCAGACGAGGTGGTGCTGAAGTTTGAAGAAGGACGAGTTCGAGCCCGAAACGTTCTGTACGACACTCTTCCTGTCATCATCCACGGGAACGGACCGACCAAGGTACCGACCGTCAGACCAACCAATCACAGCCTGTCTGTTCACTCTGTGTGTTTCCTGCTCAGCACATCATCCGTCAGACTCAGATGACCTCGCTCTGTAAGGACACTGTGATGGTGCAGCGCTCTCACTTCCCCATAAAACATGTGAACTACAGGGACGCTTAAACTTTGTGCTGCCAGTCGAATGTGATCAGCTGTCCACCCGCTCACAGTGAACCTGGACATGTTTAGTTCTGTCATTTCAGTCACCAAACTTCCTCTAAAGGTTAAAGAAAGTCCTCTTCTCTGAGATGTGTTAACCTTCAATAGTGCGTTTGTTCTCCAGCTGCAGATCAACTACCTGGGGAACTACATCCCCAACGCGTGGACGTTTGAGGGCGGCTGCACGGTGTGCCACGAGGATCTGCGGCCGCTCGCAGCTCTGAAGGTCCCTTCACACACGTTCAGCTTTCACACACCTGCTTGAGGGACAAACTGTGTTTTCTTGCAAGCTCGGTGCCACGCGGCTTCAATAACAGACGTCTCCTCCTCCAACAGGAGAGCGAATACCCCGTGGTGGTGATCGGCATCTTCATCCAGCAGCCCACCCCCTTCGTCACGGTGTTTTTCGAACGTCTCCTGAAGCTCCAGTATCCAAAGGACAGACTCAAACTCTTCATCTACAACAAGGTGACAGGATGAGCTTCATTTTACATCCATGTTGGAGACACGCTGAGGCAGTAGGGCATTTATAACATTTATAACACACCAAAATAAATATCTGAGATAAGATAAGAACTTTTTTTTTTAGATATGAACTAAAAAAAAGAAAAAACATCAAAATCAAACACACATTAATTCTTTCAAACAAGCTGTGCCAAAGAAAAATGATTGATTTTTTTAGTTTCATTCACCTCCTGAACATGGAAAGGAAAGAAAAGGAGACAAAAGAAAAGTGACTCTGAGTCCTGACACACATTATCAACACACACACAAACACACACACAAACTGAACTTACATGGTTACTTCAGGTTTATCACCCCGAGCATGATGGGAACTGTAGTGCCCATATAGTTTTATTCATATAAAATAAGTTAGAATCTTTAAGATATGAGCTTTTTTTTGTTTTTTCACAAGCAAACTTAAAATGTTCCTATATCCCATCACTGACTCCGTACAGCGTTTAAAGGGTTAATGCTCCAAGGGAATGGACCTGTTTGTTTTTTAAGGCCTCCTTTATGCCACATTAAGAAACACTCAAAGAGGCCTGTCATCAAAGTAAAAGCCTTTGGTTATCTCACCTTTGAAAAGCAAACAGAGCTGACTGCTGTCTTTAGAAAAAGCTTGTGTTTGTACCGACATGCTCCATGAAAACGTGCGTTACGATGGTGAAACTCTCCGTCTGTTTACTCCTGTTTTCCCTGCAGGAGGTCCATCACGAGCGTCAGGTCAGCTCTTTCCTGCAGGCTCACGGGAGCCTCTATCAGGACATCAAGACTGTCGGGCCTGAAGAGGAGCTGGACGGAGCCGAGTCCAGAAACCTGGGCCTGTGAGTGTCCACGTTTTAAGGTTTAAGGTTTACCTGGTCAACACCTGTGACAGGGAACCAGAAAAACCTGCTTTAACAACTTCTTTAACCTCTTTCATTTTTAAAGACCTTTCAGTCATGACCCGTCAGTCCGTCTTGTGTGTGGTGTGAATTCAATTTGTTCTGAATAGTTAAATGAATTAAAGCTCTGCTAAGTTACTGTACATGTTGAATTTTTTTGCAAATCAGAAATTTGTCATTTCATTGGGACATTTTGAGAAGCTTTGAGCATCATCTGCGGTCCTCTGAACATTTGAAGTTAATGTGTGTGATGTTTGACATTCATACAGTTCATTTATCGTCTGTATCTGAGCTGCTCTCCTTCACGTGTGTTTTCCCCTCCCCTCAGCGACATGTGCCGGAAGGACAAAGACTGCGAATATTTCTTCAGCCTGGATGCTGAAGTTGTCTTACAGAATGAGGACACTCTGAAAATCCTCATTGAACAAAACCTGTGAGTATATTCAGTTTAATTGAATTATTAATAATAATAATGTGCCAGCTGCAGTCTCAGCCACAGATCGCACATCTCTTACTGCCTGTGTCATGTAATAATAATAATAATAATAATTATAATGATAATGACATCCTTTCATTGTCTCTCAGTCCAATCGTGGCACCGATGATCACTCGAGTTGGTCGACTTTGGAGTAACTTCTGGGGAGCTTTGAGTGCAGACGGGTACTACGCCCGGTCTGAGGACTACGTGGACATCGTCCAAGGACGCAGAGTGTAAGAAACATTTCTCCCTGAACACCTCAGAAGAACAAAAAACTTTTAACTTTTAAAACTATATTTTATTTGCAGACAGGACACCGAGGTCACAGTGAATCAGTATCAGCTTTCTCATTAGGTGTGGTTCTCTTCACAGGGAATGAGCAACAGATAAGCTTCACTAAACTCATAAACTACCTTTAGATTAAAGCCTGAGTTTAGTTTTGTCCAGTATGAACAAATAATGGTTAATGAGGTGTTAAATTACAGTAAGTTCAACATAAAGAGCACAAAAAGATCACACACGATTCACACGATTATTTTATTTTCGTAACACCAGCAAATTTTCACAGATTAAATATTTCCAGCTGCTTCTCCTTTCCATTTTTTTGTCAGTGAAATTCAACACTTCCTCAAATTAAAGGCATAACATAAAATGGAAAATGATGTCACTTGAGGCACTCGAAGACTTTTAATGTGAACATCCATACAGGAAGTGAGGGAAGGTTTAATAGACAATAGCTTATCAGTGATTAAAATCAGCCTCAAGGAGAAGCAAATGTAAATTATTATTAGTTATGGTTATTAAAATGAGTCTCTAATAAAGGCCTGGTCTTCTGTTGTATTGAATGATTGGTTTTATTTGAACACATGATATCAGGTGTTGGTGTGTAAACAGTCTGATGCTTTTAGGGGTGTGTGGAACGTCCCATATGTGTCCAGCGTTTTCCTGCTGAGAGCCAGCCTCCTGCGATCAGAGCTGTCAGACTCGGGGCTGTTTACCTCTCACATCGTGGACCCTGACATGGCTTTCTGCTTCAACATCCGTAACACGGTCAGTACGAGACAAACAGAGAGAGATAAACGCACGTTTGATCATCACGTAAAGGAGCGTTTATTCATATATTTGGTCCCACGTGATAACAAATGAATATTTCTGAGTTTAATTGTAAGGTTGGACCTGTGGTGAATCTTTTTTTCAGGGAGTCTTCATGTACGTCACCAACCTGCACACATTTGGCCGCATCCTGTCGACAGACAACTACCAGACCAGCCATCTGCACAACGATCTGTGGCAGATCTTTGAAAACCCCACGGTGAGAGATCAATACAAAATCAATATCATCTGTTCACATCATCAGCTGTCAGGAGACCTTATAGGCTCCCTCTGTGCTGGCAGTAAGTTATGTGAGGATCTTTGGATCAAGAAGCCAGAAACACATCTCTTCAGTGAAAGCCCTCTACATGTTTACCCACAATGCCCTTCTTCAGTATAGTATTTCATCACTCTTCTCAGCTCTGCATGATTAAGATGTTCATTAACAATCAGAAAATTTGATTTTTTTAAGTAAGTAATAACCATCTGTAGAGGGTCACCTCAAACAGAAACATTTCATTATGATTAAGATTAATTTATTGTTTTTGATTTATTTTGCTTCAGACTTTTGTCAAGTAAAGTCGGTTTTATTTGTTCAGTCCAGAATCATAAATCAAGTGTGTGTGTGTGTGTGTGTGTGTGTGTGTGTGTGTCAGGACTGGCAGGAGCGCTACATTCATGAGAACTACACTCGCATCATGAAAGACAAGCTGATCGAGACGGTGAGTCCCAGCAGGAGCTGTGCTAAAGTCCTACGTGATCCTACGTGTGTGTTACTGCAGCTGTATGGAGTGTGTGTGTTCGTCCTCTCCCACAGCCGTGTCCTGATGTTTACTGGTTTCCGGTTTTCTCTGACATCGCTTGTAACCACATTATTGAAGAAATGGAGCACTTTGGGAAGTGGTCTGGAGGAGCCAATGTGGTATGTTATCACGCGTGTGTGTTCCCGTAACACAAGTAAAAAGTTCATCACCAGCTGCGTTTTTCTTGCTAAACGAGAGTTTTATTGTGCGTCAGGACACCAGAATCCAGGGCGGCTACGAGAACGTCCCCACGATCGACATCCACATGAACCAGATCAACTTTGAGAGGGAATGGCACAAGTTCTTACTGGAGTACATCGCACCCATCACAGAGAAGATGTACCCTGGTTACTACACCAAGGTAAGGCCGCTGCTCACGGGGTGGACGTGAAGTGAAAACCGTCATTCATGTCTCACGTCACGTTGAATCCATCCTCTCTGTGGATAAAGATGTTCGCTGTAAACTGACCGTCCTCTTTTATCCAGCTGGGTTTCTACTCCAGCTCCCAGAATGCAGCAGTCAGTCCAGTGGAATAGCTGTCCTGTTTATTTGGAGCACAGACAGTCGGGTCATTAAGCTCTGAGTTATCAGAAGAGAAGAGAAAGTGTTTTGAGTCATCCCGCTCTCTGAGGCGTTTACACTTAAGCTTGGTGTGTTAGGCACTTCACACCAATTTTGGATGGTATTTTTTATATATTTATACTTTCTTATATGTAGGTATTCTAACACACACATTTGAAATGCTGTGAACGTCCTCTGTGCTCCTCAGTGAACCGTTTTACTTGGACCTGCTCCAGTAATAAATGGAGCTGAAATAGTCTCAGGTGATGAGCTGTGGCAGCACAAAGGCCCATCTCTGATGAAGACGGGATGCCGGATGGAATTAGTAGCTCACATAAATTCAGCACACTGTTCATTTTACAGTGTTTCACTTCAGCTGTGAAGATTCGTCAGTCTCTCCTCTCTACAGAAATACCGTTTAACATCCTCCTACAGACATTTTTAAAAAATCATGTTGGACTGATTTGTGCTGTGAAAATGTGTTTTATATTTTATCAGGGCAGCAGTAAAGATGGAAGAAATGCTGAGTTTAACAGCACAATATCAGAAATCAGCCATTAATGCCTCTAATATGAAATATATGAAATCAAATGAAGACTTGGATCTTTTGGATGTTTGAGGTACATTTAGAGACTTTCTGAGAATTTATGTCACTAGAAGACAAAGAGGCCGATGTTTGTTTGGTCTGACAACTTGATAAATCAGTGATTAAAGATGAAAACTGGGAGTCTCTTGAACGTACAGTTGTAATTCAGTGAGGTTTAATGACAAGAAGAAGAAGATAGAAAATTATCATTGTAAAGACAATAAAATTAAATTATTGTGTAGTTATACGGAGAGAAGGAAACCAGAGTTATTTCTGTGAAAACACAATGATTCATGACATCATGGTGCTGAAATGATTTATAAATCATGATTTATAAAGACCTTGAGATTTTATGAACCTACTGAATGATGATGATGAAGGTGATGATGATGATGAAGGTGATGATGATGCAGCCGTCTGATTGGCTGCTGTGCTCTGCTGACCAACATGTCTTCTCTCATCAGTGTGAGACTCCCCTGAACTTTGTGGTGAGGTACAAACCTGACGAGCAGCCGCTGCTCGTCCCTCACCACGACGCCTCCACATTCACTATTAACATAGCTCTCAACAGCAAAGGCGTTGACTACCAGGTAAATGAGGAGGAGCCTGCAGGTAGTAGGTGGTGAGGATGATGCAGGTGATGTGCAGCTCTCTCTTTGCTTCTCTGCTCCATCTCTGGACCGGGAGACCAGCTGATGCTTTTCTGTACTGAGCAGGAGCTGCGATGGGGCGCGCAGACGGCGGTTTCTCTGCGAATGCTTGCATGACTCCTTTCTGTCTGTGTGTTTGCAGGCTCAGTTTGACTTGGCCTTTGTAGTTAGATATAAGCCAGACGAGCAGCCCTCTTTGAGACCGCACCACGACGCCTCCACATTCACTATAAACCTTGCGCTCAATCAAGTGGGCCTTGATTACCAGGTGAGTGTGTCGAGAGGTTGGTAGAAGTGTGACGAACCCCCCCCAAACCGCCCCGGGCAGAGCAGGAACATATAAAACTTTAAATCAGCCGCTTATTTAAGGAGGAAGTCCACCTTAAATCACTGTGTCGCACAAGTGAGTCTGCTATTATTGACAGACTGAAGTTTATTAAAGACGCTAAGTGTCTGTCATATGAAATAATAAAAAAATAATATAATAGAAAGACACTGAAATCTGTTTAAGGTGGAATTTTCCCTCAAACAGACAGTAAGTCAGATAACACATTTTTTATTTTGTGGTTCAGTCTTTCTAATAATTTCCTAAAAAGAACATTTGGTACTGCCTGTAAAGAAAGTAAACCCAAAGATAAAGTAAATAATCATTCTCTGGTCATTTATTATTATTGCTGTTTACTGAGACCAGCTGAACTTTGTTGTCATTATGGAAACTTTCTGGGAAATTATTAGAAATGTACAGAAGCATTAAATGTTTGAACAAACGTGTTCAGAGGTCAGGTCGTGTGCAGGAAACAGGGCGATGAGCAGGTCCGGCATGGTGCTGAAATCAGACTCACGAAGCGTTGAATGCCGTCATTTTTCTGGCATGAACATTTTACATCTCAAACTTCCCATTTGTGTGACCTCTGTGTTTGTGAGTCTGTCTTCTTTGCATGACACATGAAGCTGAAGCAAAGAGCCTCGTTCTCAGTGTCGCATCCATGTTGTTTCCCTGCATCCTCAATAAACTAAATCAATGGTTTACATAAATATATATAATACAGTGTGTGTGTGTATAAAGACTGTCTGAGGATCAAACCAGATGTATAAAATATTTACATTTGTACTATATATTAAATATTAACCACTGATAAGTTACCGTAATGTGATTTTTCTTGTTATAGATAAAAAACTAGAAAATTCTCCAATAAAAGCTAACATGAATGAATAAAGACAGACTAAAGTGACAGCAACAGTCTCTTTTTAACTGAAATATTTTTAATCATTCTCTGCACCTGTTTCCACACATTTTTTATTGATATCAAGATGCAGTGTATGCAGGTTTTTCAAAATAAAAGCCTGCGAAGGAAGGGTAGGATTTTGCCCTTTGGGCTGCTTGAAGGTTTTCATCTGTAGGAAATGTTGAGTTTCATCTAAACAGTTTTGAGAAGAAGAGACTGTAATTCATGAATGAATAAAATCTACTTACAGGGGAAATGTGAGATAAAGGCCTTTCTTTGTCTTCATATAAAGGCTTAGAGAACTTACAGTACTTCCTGTTGCAGCTGATCTGAAATGGTCACAAGACGCCTTTGTTTTCTGCTGATCTCAATCTTAAAACCAAGCTGCTTAGGTGTTTGATGACTGCCTGTATCTTTATGTGGGTCTTAAACATGGCTCCGTGCCGTCCCTCGGGTGTCAGGTGCTGATGGTGTTGTGTTGTGACTGCAGGGTGGTGGATGCAGGTTCCTCAGGTACGACTGCTCCATCCAGGCCCCACGTAAAGGCTGGGCCCTCATGCACCCAGGCCGCCTCACCCACTACCACGAAGGCCTGCCGACCACCGCCGGCGTGCGGTACATCGCCGTGTCCTTCGTGGACCCCTGAGACCCCAAAGACGGCACGCATCAGAGTAGTCCAGACCCAACAGGACCAGGTTCATGATGTAAATATGTGTTCAGAAGTGATCCTCACGGTTGGTGCTCGCAGACAGACCCGTGGTCTTCGTGGAGCCTCTGTGGTGCCGCCGTGGCTCAGTTTGGTCCTGTTTGGTCTGGAGAGGATCAGAAATCCAGCCGATCCTGTTGTGCCTTGAGCTGGAGCTTCTCTCAGGAAACCACCAGAAGTTCAGCCTCCATCTTTTTTTTTCAGACGCGTTAGAGAAAAACTGTCCTGTTGTTGAGTTTCCCCTCAGTAAGCTATCCAAAGCGCTTCTGTAAAGAGTTCTTAAATGAGACACTCCAAAGCCTGTTGAGCATCTTTTATTTATTTTTTTGTACATTTGATTTGATAAAAAAAAAATACTCCCAGATGTTTGACATTTGCAATAAAACTGCTTTTTGTGAGATTTCATGTTGGAATCAGAGCTGACCTTTCTTCTGCCTTTCTGAAAGTGTAACATGCTCACAGCTGTACGTTTAACACGACTCGAATAAAGCCGTGATGTGAAGTGTGTCTGGCCTCACCTGTCGCCTCTGTCAGAGTCAGTGATGAATTCAAGTTTGAAATAAAAAGATAAACTTCACAGGTCGCACTGATCAGTCATTTCCCAGCATTGATAGTTAAGTTTGACCCATTCTCAATACCCACACCTTCACATTAAAATTCATCTTTAATTTTCCTGTCTGAAGTGGACTGCCATAAAGTTTTAACCTTGGAAAGCGAAAATGTAAAAGGGCAGCCTCCTTTTTCAGATGACATGAATTCAAATAGTTTTTCAGAGAAACATATTTTAGTGTTTTTGCCCACTTTGAATATTTTTACTCTGTTCAGTAAAGTACTCACTCAGAATAAAAGACCCAAAAATACAGAGTGAAAATGAATAGTAGTACTGTTTATTTCACTGAGTCAAATGTTATTTGCTCCCAAACACAGGAAATGACCTCGATCAGTCAGTATTTCATATTTATGAGACATAAATAACAGTAAAGTAAAGCAGACAGGCAGGCTTCAGGGTGTAATACTGAACAAACGGAGTCTGAATGTTTAAGAATAAACCTGCAGTCAGGACTCACTGAAGCAAAATATTCAGCTGGTCCAAATAAGTCAGGATTTTAAAAGTTTTATTTAAAACAAGAGTTAATATATCAAAAAGACAGGAAGAAAGAATATACAGCATGAAGTAAAAAAAAAAACAACAAAAAACTAAAGCTCAACACTGAACAGACAGAAAAACAGTTCAGTCATTTCAAATACACTATTTACAACTTTACAGCCAGAGTCTGCTGACCAACACCTCCAAGCCTCCTCGTTCCAGAGGATTCACGCAAAGACGACGACCTTGAGCGAGGCGGGACGATCACAGGCGGAAGCGGTCGGAGAAGTTTGGCGATTGTGGGACGGTGAGGGGAACTTCGCTCTTCTTCACTGCCACAGGTTTGTAGTGTCTGATGGGCTGAGCCTTGTGAACCTGCAGGAAACAGAAACACCTCGTCACGCGGTGACCTAGTGTCTGCGTAAACAGCAACATCGTGTCTTGTGTCCTTTCAAAATAAAAGCACTGTGCAGTGACCTGTTCTTGCCGCAGCCTGGCGACCTCCTCCTTATCCTTCTGCTCCTGCTCTCGGCGTTGCTCCTCCTCCATCAGGGCCCTCAGAGCCTCCTTCTCACTGGCCAGCTGCTCGAACTCCTGCCGCTCGCGGGCGCGGCGCTCCGTCGACAGCTCGAAGGCCTCCACACCTGCAGAAGAACGAAAGGCTTCTAAAAAGGGGGCGCGGCGACAGATGGTGGTAAAGACACCGGGAACACAGTGAGTTACAGGACACCGAGGAGCTTCAGCCTCAGAAGAAGCGAACTCTGAACAGTCACATTAATCAACACAAACA
>JAOXYL010000050.1:454246-468453 GCA_028564955.1 Terapon puta
ACAACAACACAGAGCCTACAGGTCATGTCAGTGGTTGGTGGTGTAGCGCTTACCCACGACGCTCCGGTTCTCCTTTTTAGGCTGGAAAGGCTCCTTGTGGGTGACCGTGTTGGGTCTGGCTTTGAACACCGCTGCCTCTTCCTGTTGTTTCTGCTCGTCTTTCACCTGCAAAAGTTCAATGTTGTTTGAGTTCAGCTGTAAAGACTTCAGAGAACAAACTGCTCTTTCAGACCGCGCCGTACCATCTGCTCCCAGCGGCTGTTCTTCACCGCCCCCCGCTCATCGAGGAGCAGTCTGAAGGGCTCTGGCTTTGTGGGTTCCAGCTTTTTCTTCTCGGGGAGGACCACAGTATCGAAGTCAGGCAGAGGCTGGGCCTTGAACTGTGGAACCTGAAACATTCAAACAGGAGGTTGAAGAGCTGCGTCTTTATTCTGGAGACGTAAGATCACAGCTCCTGGCAGTCAGTCTCACCTCCTCATTCCTCTTCTCCTCCAGCCTCTTCTGCTTCAGCGCCTTCCTCTCTCGCTCCCTCTCCTCAAAGGAGAAAGGACAGACCTCCACGTGGTGGTTCTCTTGTAGGCGGGGCTGGAAGGGGAGGCCAAAGTGAGGCACTGGGGGGGCCTTGATTGGAGAGGGACGTTTAACCTGGAAACAACATCAGATAAAAATAAATAAACAAAACAAAACAAAAAGTATTCATGTGTGATGGGATGTGAAGAGCTGAGCAGCTTTACAGTCAAGAAAATGAGATGGGTCCTTACCTCTTGAACCTTTGGCTCCACAGGAATCCTCTTCTTGAGGGCAAAAGCAGGAGACTCTGGCACAGTTGGATGAATCACTTTCTTCTCTGGTAACCCCTGTTGAAAAAGGAGGAAAACCTCTTTAAGCAAAATAGAAAAGCTTCAGACTCAACACAATGACAGTGAATTCTGTGTGTCCGACTGTTGGCGGCAGGCTGTGAACGCACCACGACTCCTTCCAGGATCTTTTTGGGCAGAGGCTGAGGTTTAAAGGTGTGAGCTTTCTCTTCTTCCTCCTGAGGCTTCTTGGTCTGTCGCTCCTGAAGCCTTTTCTCAATCTGCAGCTCAAAGCCCTCCGGTACAGTGGGCTCTTTCACCACAGGCTTCTTCAGGCCTTCCACGCTCTCCAAAATTTTCTTGTTCAGCTCCTGGGCTTTGAATTTAAACCTGTAATTATTAAAAAAAAAAAAAATTAGTTCACCAACTAAATGTTGGACATGGTGTCCCATCCGCCATTCGGAGGCCATTAAAAGGTCAGCGCAGGCAGCTCAGCCCTGGATCTGTTTC
The DNA here is from genome assembly GCA_028564955.1 of Terapon puta. NCBI lineage: Eukaryota > Metazoa > Chordata > Actinopteri > Centrarchiformes > Terapontidae > Terapon > Terapon puta. The sequence continues at coordinate 455,554 of JAOXYL010000050.1, forward strand.
AGCGATTTATAGTCAAAGTTTATCGGTTTAGGACCTGCCCTCAGCAGGAAGACTCATTTTAAGTATAAAAGGATCCATTTCTGTGACATGTTAGCTGAGCAGATTTATAGATTTAATAGTATGCGCTGCTTCCCCCCCCACATTAAGTGGAACACCTGACCCCGGGGCTTCTCTTTAAAGTGAGCCGAGTGTTTAAAATACCTTTACATGTGGCCACATTTCCTTGTTCCTTGTCTTTTCTGAAAAACAGGCTAAAGTCACAAACATGGTACCGAACAGAAAAATGAACAAGATTCTTACTTTTGGAGTTTCTCCACCTCTTCAGCCTCCAGGTCAGCGCTGCTCTTCACGTTGATGGGCCGTTTCCTGTGGCGGGACATCAGGGCTGGAGTGTGAGGTTGGGTGAGCTTCAGGTGTTCACCTTTCACCGGGGACGGCCCTGACAAATAATCCATAACTCTCAGTTACACGTTAAATCCCATTTTAGCCTCTAAAAATCAAAACTGTCTCTGGCTCACCTCTCTCTTGACTCTTGCGGCTGCGCAGATGGTAGCGGTCGGGCGTTCGTTTCTGGAAGAGCTCGATCTGCTGAGCCATGGGCACGTAGGCAGCCGGCTGCTCCATCTTCCTCTTGTTGCCTGTCGACAGGTTGAAGGGTTTGGGCACTGTGGCTCCTTTCATCGCCTTTGCCTTTAAAATAAGATCATGGAGTTTATATCATGTTTTACTCAAATAAGCTCTGATTGACTGTTGACCGAAACAAAAGATGTTCATGTGATATTTCAATAGATGAAAGGCATTCACAGATATCTTAACGTGTTAGTTGGAGAGCTTCTGTTGTGCATTATGTTCGCGTATCATCTCATCTCGAATACCAAACCACTGCTGTAACAGCGCCTCCTGCAGAGGAGGCACTTTAATATCTTCCAGGTGAATCATCTGTGTTGGGGTTTGACAGTTTTTGCCCTAAGGCGGCAGTTCGACAACAGTCAGGTACTCACTGGGGAGGAGGGTTTGCGAAGCTGAGCCATGAAGTCCACCTCTTTGTGAGCCATGTTTGACGTGGTCGCCTTGCTTCGGGTGTTTGAGTTGAAGTGAAACTCTTTGGGCACTGTTGTGGACAGAACCATCTTCTTTGGTGGTGGATCTGAAAGAAACAGGACATCCATCACTAGAGGCCAACGTTCAGATTTTAACAGTGTAACAGACAAACAACTTGTGCATGAAAGAAAACGGTAGAATGACTTTATGCAAACGTTATACGTCAGTAAGATCTACTCACTGCCTGCCAGAGCAGCTTTGTAACTGGCCTCGTTCTTCTTGCGATGCAGAGCTACTTCCTTCTGGAGGTTCCTGATGCGCTCCAGCTCCTTTTCTTCAGAGCTATTTGGCCTGTTGGACAAATTATTACAGAATAACCTGAGTTAAGCTCAGTCTCCAAAGTAAAGAGAATCGATCCTGTTTAAGTACTTAAACGCTCCATGTTCATAAAGAAACTTGGGAAAGTTCCTCTGCAGTACTCAGGCTGGTTATTTCAGGAGGAACCAGCCCAGAGAAGTTGTCCACATGCAAACGATGTGCGACATGTTTTGAGCACGTTGATGCCGAATTTCTTATGGATATTCGATTGTTTTGATAATGCAATCACAAAAGTAGTGCACTCACTCTGTGTTTGCAGCAGTGGGCTGTTCCTGGGTCTTGGGCGCTGTTCTGGATGCAGACTGCCTCTTACGGAGAACAGTGCTTGATTTGCGGGCTGGTCGGGCAACAGGACTCCTACAACAGCAAATATCTGCAGTTAAAACCAGTGAAGAGAGAACCGAAGGCTTTGACACCACTCATGACACTTACTTCTTATACTTCTTTGAAGGAGGTACAGCTGAAACGCTGGCTTCCTCTTTGCGCTTTGAAACCCTAAAAAAAAAAAAAAAAAAAAAAAATCAATAAAAATCATGAATCATTACCAAATTACATTACGAGTTGCTGAAGTCAAGATATTCAATCTCAAATATAGACCTTAAACCCCCCCAAACCATCCCATAATGCAGCTCTCCTTGTGTTAGACAGTCGTGTTTCCACTAAGTCTTCCCTCAGTTTTCTGCTGAAGTTATTTCAGACAGTGTCACTGGCCTGAGAACAGGATTCATCACGTGGACTGTACCTGCGTGGCTGGGCAGGGAGCTGGTTGGCCCTCGTCTTTGGTCGAGCACCAGGCTGAGGCCCAGGCCCCCATGATGTGACAATGTTTGGAGGCTGAGACGTGCTTGGACCTGGAATAATGATCAAATTCATGTCAAGGCATGAAGGTGACTGTTTAAAGCTTTCCATCATTATATGAGGAGGTATTCAGTTCAATCTTTAAAAAAAATGGCATGTGACACTAACTATAACTAATAACTATATTTATACTACAATATCAACATAATTATTGCAGTATAACAATTCCACAAACAGCAGTATTTAATACTCACATCCCCTGAGTACTTTAACAGAACGAATGAGAGTAATCAACGTACCAGAGTCCACGTCTGTCTTGATCTGAGGCGTAACGACGGCTCTGGGCAGGTTGTGCACGTCGCTCCTCCCAAAGGGACGGTCATGTCTCAGCGGTGTGGTTAGGTGACCGTCAGCTTCACGGGCTTGTTGCTCTGCAGGTCAACAACATCACAGATCAACATCTGGGACACTAAATATACACATTGTCCTGTTAACCTGTAAAAAGCACATAGACCTGTAGTGATGCCCTTCATGTTTACTGTTCATGCTCAGACTTTAGAGGACAGCTGTTATCTCTTAAAGCAGCTGGTACATTCCTACAGTCCAACAGACCTGAAAAATGTTGAAACTGGACCAGGATCAGAAACCGTTCAGGGACAAACATTTCAACATTAACCAGCTGCACTTTGTGGTGAAATGAGTCGCTGCAGTTTAATCAAGTGATTTTCCACCAAATTCCTCTGAAGGACAACTGAAGTGACTTCTGTTTTCAGTGTCTTCCACATCAAATCTTTTATAACAATATTGGTGATGTAGACCATTAATGCTAAACACAAACTAATAAATGAGCATTGAAAACACCCCCAGCTCCAGGTGCCTCCATAATAACGATTATAACACCATCAGACGTACCGAACCACAGGTCCTGGTGGTCTGCAGAGTCCTGCAGCTCCTTCAGGTCCACCACCTCGGAGGGAGCATCAAACTCGTACCGTTCACAGACATCACCGGAGTCCCTCTCGGCCATTTTCACACCTAACTACAAACAAACAAAGAAATAAACAAGTAAACATCACGTGCTGAAGCTCAGTTAGCTGCCTGATATCCGGACTTAACGAAAATAAACCATTGAAGTAAATTTATATGTTTTGAGCTGCTGGTTAATAGATTGCCTGATCACATTAACTGTATTTGGTTAAAATATAGACATATTCAAGTTAATTTATCTGTAGGATGAAACATCTGTTCCCATAAACACAACACGCCCTTATCTACGCCCGTTATGAAGCTTTATAATCAAACCGTGAGCTAGTAATTCACACAGAACAGCTGTTCCGACAACAATCAATATACCTGCTCAATTAAACTTAATAATAAAACGACAGGTATCGGACAGATGGATCATTTGAGAGAAAAACTCACCGTACGATCGACCAGCTCAGTCGAACTGCAGCCGCCGTGAGACTACAGACGTTAGCGTTTAAACTGACCTGCTTTTGAACCAGCCAATAAGGAGCATCATCGTCATCAGCTCAGCCCCCACTGGCTCGTCGTAGTTAACTTCCGGTAGTCACATGATCACAACATTTAGGAAAATAAAATGAAAAGATTGTGGCTGCTTGTTTATTCTATTATTTCATTTATAGTTTATTTAATTTAATATATATGTTAGCTATATTTAATTCATGTTTCAAGTGTCATCTTTTTAGTTATTTATTTTTTATTTTATTAATTTAGTTTTTTTATTGAATCTATTTATTATTTATTTCATAATATTGATTTATTCTATTTTATTTTAGAATTGTATTTAATTTATTCGTGCTAAAATAATACAAACTATCAACAAACATGGCATATTTTTATGTTCTATTCATCAAAAATAAAAAATGAACTAAACCAAATGCAACATGACAGAAATACAATTAAAACAAAATGTATAAATACACTAGGTATAAAAATTGTATACTTGAAAATACTTGAAACATCTTTTTCATCTTCCACCTGTTCAAACTGGTTTTATTCTTAAACTTTATAAAACTATTCATGAACAGGTATCTGTGTGGCTCATTAGACACAGACAACATCAATGTGTTCAAGGGAAAGAAAAACACTAAATACTAAATAAGTCAAAGTGTGTATGTTGTTTGTTGTATATGTTATATGTCACTGAATAAAGCTCATAAACTGAGGAAGACTGTCAGTCCTCAGAACAGCTGACTGTGGTCACTTTCATGTTAGACAAATACACACTTTGACCTGCTGGTGGCGCTATAGGCAGAGGATCAGCACAGTCATTAAGATTCATTAGGATTCATCCTCCGAGGAACACGAAAGTCTATACAAACTTTGACGATGATCCGTCCATCAGCAGTTTAGATATTTCAGTTTCTGTGTCTGAAACAGAGAAATCACCCAAAGTGACAAAGAGGAAGTGAAAAAACGCCCATGTGCGAGGGCACTTCCTGCCCTGAGCTCAGACTCACAGGCAGCTTCCTCACTGAACAGTCTTTGGTGTCTAAAACATGAGACATCTGTCACATAAGCACTTCAGATCACAGTCTGTCAGTATTTATTTATTTATTGACCTGAAGAACTGTCACAAGGCAAAATCACAATTTTGCTTTTTAAAAAAAAATGATTTATGTACTATTATTTCATTTGAGTGTCTTGCTATATTTCTGCACAAAATAATAAAAAAAATACTATTTAGTGTCCACAAAATAATGCTTTATCTTTATTAATTATATCAAGCACCAGTACACCACTCACTGATCGCAAATTACTGATGATTTAATTACGTGTTTAAAGTTATTGGTCAGTGCAGGATGTTGAATGTAAGTGATGTTCTCTCAATTTTTAAAAATAACAATTATTTTGTCTCCATCTTTATTTTATAACGTGTTTTGATATTTTGTTTTCTATCTTATTTTTAATTCCTTACACTTGCAGGAGTAGCTGTCGTCTGTTGTCACGGGTGGTTGATGATCAGAGGGAAAACAACTGAAAAGAACACAATATCATGCAATTCATTTACACACTTAAGGTGGGAAAAAAACAAAAAATCTCATTTTGATGCACTGACCTTTAAAACTGCCCGGTGATAAAACATGGTGAGGGAATGGTTCAAGGTGTCCTGAAATCAAATTACTTAAAGAATACATTAAAACTGATACAGAAGAACATTACAATCCATTGGAAGCATCTGTGTGATCGCAGCATTTCTCTTACTCTTGAATAACGATGTTTTCTTCACTTAAGCCATTTTATCCCTACTAAAATGAATTATAATTATTAGTAATATATTTTTAATAAAACCCCTACAAGAAAAAATTTGAACACCTTTCATTCTGAAAATGTCCCAGGGGGCGTTCAGGTGCACTTTTCAGTGGCAGAGCTGTTTAATGGACAGTGGCCTTTAAGGTGTAGTCCAGCTTGTGTTGCCTCGTCTTGCGAACCTGTCAGACTACTTTCGGAGCAGACAACGCCCATGCCTTTTTACAGGGAAAAACAGGTCTACGCCATTTTTAGCACTTTATCGCAATGATTGGCTGAAATACCCGTCATTCATTGTTATACCGTATCCTATTGGCTGAAAGTATGCAGATTGGGCGGGTGTTGTGTGGTGCGTGTGTCGGGGGCGGGGCTGAGAGATCCGACAGGAAAACTAAAGAAAGGCGAGTATCTCTGACAAAAATACCTTTAAAATACCTTTAAAATACTCTAAAATACCTTTAAATATCGAATCATAACCGTTCTGTGTGCCGTGGCTGTGTATGCGAGGGCAGCAGCTTCACTCAGGTGATGTATTATGGTGTTAAATGTTGTTAATCCGGCCTGACAGGAGGCCGACACTCAGAGCAAAGTTAGCAGCTAACTGTTAGCCGCCGCAGCTACATGTAATGGAAACTGCTGCCAACACCTGTCAGGCAAACCAGGGGAGAGATGGATTATTAGCTGCCAGCTAGACCAGGTCAAACCAGACTTAAACTATCGTTAACACAGGTAAACCAGGTGAGATGAGTAAAACATAAAAGTAGTGTTGTGAACAGGTAGGCCGGCAGGTGTGTTATCTCTTTGTGTCATCACACCTGTACAGGTGAGATCATTATCTACATGGTGCAGTCTGAATAAACACATCTAATGTTTCATTTAGCCTACGTGAATGGTGAAGAAATATAATATGAGATGTACATGATTCATCATGATGTTTACAACAATTATCTTTATTGTCGTTATGTTTACAGCAATGTGTCTCAAACTAAAGAAACAGATGTAAAACAATTATAAATTGAGATGTAAAGAATATTTCACTTTAAATGGAGACAGTATGTAAACAGTTTATAAGCAGATGTGACAGATCAGCTGGAACACACGTCACCACGTCACTTCAGCGGCTCGGCCTCGCCATCACAGCCCGCCGAGGCGTGGACACTGACTGTTTTTGGTGTGAAGGACTCGGTTTAACCTGGACCAGCAGCAACAAAGAAGAAGTAGAAGAAGAAGAAGAAGGCGAAGACAGGAAACAGCCACACCACTGCTGTTGGCAAAGAGCAGAGCTGAGAACTTGTAGTTTACACTGATTGGTTGCTTAACTTTTCTAAAAATAACTCGTGATGAAACTTTGCAGCTGTATAGAACAAGATGTCAGCAGCGTGTGATGTCTCAGCAAGTGCTCACAGTGCGGTCGGTCGCGTTAAGAACAAGTTTCATTCACTGCAAACCTGTGCAAAACGTTTTCACATTGAATGCGCCCAACACTTCCTGTTGAGCCCGTTCAGATTTCATGGCTCAGTAGTTTCATGTCACTCCTCATAAACTAAGTAACTTAACTATGTTGACATCTCTGACCTGCCTGAATTTGGCTTTAAGCATCCAGATGCGGTAATAAATATCTTAATTGTGTTGTCTTTCTCTCAGATGGCTGCAATCAGGAAGAAACTGGTGATAGTTGGTGATGGAGCCTGTGGGAAGACCTGCCTCCTCATAGTGTTCAGTAAGGACCAGTTCCCTGAGGTGTACGTGCCCACAGTGTTTGAGAACTATGTGGCAGATATTGAGGTGGATGGGAAACAGGTGAGGTGTTTTTTTGTTTTTTTTTATTTATACAGTCGTCTTTATTTACACACAGTTTCTGAACCTGCATGTTTGGATCAAATTCAGTTTGATTGATACTGGGCTGTGAGGCAGATTCAGGTTATAGATGGGAAAATTAGATAATGATCTGTGAGTAAATAAACAAAAAAAACTTACTCAAACAGGCCCCCTTCAGCCACTGTGTCTTGAATTTTGATCGTACTAAGCAGGACATCTTACATTTAGGTGCTCAGCTTGAACAAACTGTGTTCTGGTCTGAACTGCAAGTAAAGGCTCACAAACGGTCGTATAAAACCACAGAGTTTGGACGAAGCCTACATGTTTGCATATATTAGAGAGCCACGCCTTTTAATGCAAACCAGTGTGTCTGTCCTGACTGATTTCTTTTCAAGATGTCAGAATCAAGTGATCAAACTTTAAAAGAAGCCTCAGAATCTGGAGCAGGATCTGTGAGCCGGTGAGTTTTAATCCTTATGAAGACACGCTGACGTGCTGATGTATGCACTATATGTCCTGGTCCAGGTGGAGCTGGCTCTGTGGGACACAGCAGGTCAGGAGGACTACGACCGCCTGAGGCCTCTGTCTTATCCAGACACGGACGTCATCCTCATGTGTTTCTCCATCGACAGCCCTGACAGTTTGGGTGAGGTTTCCTCTCTGTCTGAGCTGCTTTTACCAGATGCTCTGTTTGTTTCTGCTCCACGCTCAACATGCACACCTTGTTCCTGATGCAGAGAATATTCCAGAGAAGTGGACTCCTGAGGTGAAGCACTTCTGTCCCAACGTTCCCATCATCCTTGTGGGGAACAAGAAAGACCTGCGGAATGACGAGCACACGCGTCGAGAGCTGGCCAAGATGAAACAGGTCAGTGAGGCGCTGCAGCTCCTTCAGAGCAAAACGAGAACAAACTGAATCCATCAGTGTCAAATTGTAAAAAATAATTATATCCACATCATTAGGTCCAAGTGATATATTTAGATCAGAGTCCAACCAACCGTCCAGAAACAAAAGATAGAAATCTAAGGCTGAGAAAAAAAGCAGCCCTCATTTGAGAGAAGCTTAATCCAACTGGAGTTAGGATGATTTTACTCTTTAAATTCATCTTTTAAACTGGTTATTTTCTGTCTAGTTCAGTCAGAAGAGTCATACAACTTCAGTTTGTCATCTTGCAACTACAGAAGTGTAGTTTGTGTTAGAGATGTTAACCACGGCTTTAAGAAATCACATGAATATTTCCCTGCTAATTGTTTGATCATCACCGAAATGGGCTGTATGAATATTATATTTATGTACCAAAGGCTCAGAAGAGTCATAGAGATCATAAAGTGCTGCCTCAGTTTGACTTCTGATAAATGTGCAGCATGCTGAGTTTTTGAATCTTAAAACGTTGTCTCACACTAAAGTCTGCCTTCTCTATTTCTTTGTGACTCCCCAAACAGGAGCCAGTGAAGTCAGAGGAGGCGAGGGACATGGCTAACCGGATCAATGCCTTTGGTTACTTGGAGTGCTCGGCCAAGACGAAGGATGGCGTGAGGGAGGTGTTCGAGATGGCCACCAGGGCGGCGCTGCAGGCCAAGAGACGGGGCAAGAAGAGCGGCTGCCTTCTGCTATAGAGTGTCAGGCGACACGGGATTGGGGGGGACGGGGAAACAAACCAGGCCAAGAACAAAACGTCCCTCCTGTGGGTCTGCTGTGTCGTTACGGTGGGCACAGCTGAAGGGGGCGTTAGAGGGAGGAGGGAGAACAGTCAAACCAGGCCAAAGGGGGGAAAAAAGGAAGGAAAAAGGGAGTATATACATTAAAGTCCAAGGCTATAGCTTTTAGCTTTCAAAATAAAACACTGTAATCTTTAGGATTCATTAGACCTGAATGTGGGGAGAGGGGACCGCTCTCTCTGTTAAAGTGTGGGAGGGTTTGTAGAAGGTCTCCTCTGTCCTAAACTGAGACCGGCTCCAGAACAGATCGGGAGGGGGGGTCAGTGCACCCACATGTGTGCCTGTCTGACTGTTGGAAGACTTTCATGGCTTGCAGTGTGACTGTGCTTGTCTTTCTTCATTCGCTAGTTTTTTCCTTTCTCCTTTTATTTCCCTGCCAAACACAGACCGACCTGACTTACACGGACCAGGTGGAGTATTTGATCCAACTTTGACCCATTTAAAAGGTTTGACTGTTCGACACAATGGTAATGAGACCAACAGCTCTGAGTGTTTTCTACAAGCTTGTTATTGAATGCAACAGTCAGAAACATGTATGTAATTGAATCGATGTGGACTGTCAAACACACTGTATGCAGTTGGGTATTAAAGGGTTAACTAAATTGTATTTTCCTCTAGTAGACTGTAAATTGTTCATTAGCAGCGAGGCCTTCACGAACCTCGACCACAGAGAGGACCACACAGGGTTATGTTAGCGTTACAGCCTTTACTTCGCATTTTATGTTTCATCTTTTACCTGTCTTCAATAATTCAGTATAATGTACATTTACCATCCTACTGTTTCTGTCAGTTCACACATGTTGTCAGTGAGGATTGTTGTGGACTTTACTTGCTGTCAAAACAGAAATTCTGAATGTACAAATATCAAGTAAAGCAGGTCATCAGACCCCACTCATCACCTGTAGGCTTTTAATTTGAAACATCTGCAGGAAGTGTTCAGTTTTGATACATTAACAGCAAAAAAATGGAAGTAATTTGGAAATGACAACAGAATTTGTGAATGAGTGCCGTGGAAATGTACATTATACTGGATTTGAGCATGCGAGACATTATATTCGATAACCCCTCCCCTCAGTGTTTTTAACAGCCATTACTCACGTCGGGCTGTCTTTAGACACTCCTCCATTATTTAAATAGCAGCTTTTATTTGAAAATGTGCGGTGTACTTCACTCACGTTAGCTCTTCTCTTTCTGCTTCTGTTTATTTGAACTTTATGTGATATTCTACTGGCTTACATTGTATTATTTGCACACAGTTTAAAACAAAAGGTCAGTGTGGTGTACACTTTGAAAAAAAAAAATGATGTCAAATTATAAAATGCAAAACGCAAGCGACTCCTAAAGGATTGGTTATTTGTAAGAGGACTATTCTTTTGTATACAGACGTCTCCTCGCATTTCTCCAGTCGTCTTTTTAATGTATTCTAAAGGAAATAAACTGTAACTGATGACCAAACTCTGCTCTCCTGCCTCATCACTTCTTTCAAACTTTGTTCAAGATCTTTAGTTCAGTTACTTCAGTTTAGTTTAGTTAAAATCGAGCTGAGATCCAAATGTCTACATAGACATCAAATAAGACAGGCTGAGAGAATGAGACCAAAGTGTTCAATATTTCCTTCTGACTGAAAGTTTCCAGTCAGACAGCTGATGGCTGCCAAGCATTTTAATAAAGTTTGACACAGTTTGAAATAAAGACACCATCAGACTACAAACACAAGACGTCACACAGCTTTTAATGATACTGAAGAATCTGAGGAGTGTCTCATTAACCAAACCAAAAAGACTCATTTACAGTGTGAGCTGAACTTCACACACAGCAGACAGCAGTGTGAAGGACAGACGGAGGGTTCGGTGCGGTGAGAGGCTGAAGGTCACATGAGCCCCAACAAACAGAAGGGAGGATCAGAGGGAGAGCTGCCGCCACGTCTCTTCATGATGAGAGCGAGGCGGTGCAGACAGTCTGAGGTCTGTGTTTGCAGGACGACCCTGTTCACAGTCAGACCCTGATCCAGGACCCAGCTCAGGGTCCGGCTCCACCTCCAGCCTCACACTCAGCAGACTCGTGGTGGATCTTCTGTCAAAGCTGAAGCTGAGCACGGACACGTCGACGGCTCATTGGGTCGAATGTAAACGACAGAAACGTGCGGCAGGTGGCGTCATCAGGTCAGCTCCTCTACACCGTCTGATGGAGTCCTGACACGAACTGCTGGTAGCACGGCTCTGAAATGTAAAGCGCACAGTCAGCACCTTTAAAAAGCAGCTGATTTTACATTTGATCCCTGCGGAGCTCAGACCTGAGTCTGGATCGATGAACGAGTGTCTGATGAGGAAGTCCAGCACAACCATGGCACAGTTGGGTTTGAAGTCATCGGTCGCCAGCAGCTCCTTCACCTGAAAGCACCACAGAGTTCAGGACGTCTGCAGGCCGCATGACGCACTGATTTCAGCTTCAGATACAGACCTGATCGATGGGCAGCAGGTAGAACTCCTGCACCTCCCCGTCCCCGACCCTGGGCCTGAAGTCCAGAGGAAGCTGCAGATCGAAGACGAACTGACTCTCTGCAAACACGCCCTCCTCATCCTCGTAGGTGTAGCTGGAGAACACTCGGGGTCAGTGAGGACAGTTTTTATGATGCCGTCCAGCCTCTCTTATAAATCTTTTAACTTTCTGCTTAGTACGTTTATATTTTTTCACCAACATATCAAGTTCCTTCCTGTATAAAAACCTGTTCACCCTTCCTTTACGTGCCCCACAGCGTCTCACCTGACCGTGTTCACAGGTCGAGCCTTCTCTGCGATGGCGGCAGGGATACACGCCTCCTCCTCACACTCTTTGACCGCCGTGTGTTTGATGCCGACGCCGGCAGCCAGGCCACCCGCTGCCTTCAGAGACACAACACGTCACCACCCCCCCTGTGTTTCCTGTTTCCGATGCAGCAGCCTGTCTTTGAACTCACCACGTTGTCCAGCAGTCCGGGGTACGTCTGCTTGGTGGGGGAGCGCCGGGCCAACCACATGCTGACCTCCCCGCCGCCGCCGACAGTGTACCCGTTAATGTGGACTCCGTACCGCTTCACCCCGAAGAGACCTGCAGGGACGAGGACCGGCGGTCTCAAATGACCTGACATCACATGATGGTGCCTCGCTGAGCCAACACTCACCTGTGGCTGCTCTCTCCATCCACATCAGAGGGGGGTCGCAGAAGTCGGTCATCACGCTGTACCTCTGAAAGACACACAAGAACTTAAAGAACACACTCACCACCTCTGCTGACCGGTCTGAATGACTCAAAGGTCAAAGGTCAGCACGTATCCAACTGACCACTGACCACGGTTTGGTTCATCAGAGACCCCCAAAGCAGGTTCAGTCAAAACCTCAATATTTTGTGTCATGTGCAGTGTGTGTGTGTGTGTGTGTTAGTGTGTGTGTGCGCGCCTCACCTCGTCCCTCCACCCTCTCAGGCAGCTGAAGCAGTCCTCCTGTCTCAGGCTCTTCAGGACCTGGTCCACGGCCTCAGACCGGCTCCTGTATGAGTCCAGCCCAGGTCTGAGGGTCAGGGCGCCCCCCTGTGGCGGACTAAACACCTCCGGGTACCGGACCAGCTGGGAGGCCACGTGAGGGGGCACCCAACCCACCTGAGTGCCATCGAGCTCAAACCGGAAGCAGCGGGCACGAGAGGAGTCTGCGGAGAGAGGGTGGTTACCACAGCAACGGGCGGTGACGGACAGGAGCGCGTGACGGACAGTGACTGGGTTTACCTGCTGAATAAAAGCTGTTCATCCGGCGGAGCAGCTGGAGCACCTTCTCTGACCAGGACATGATCACACAGAAACACACACACACACACACACACACACACACACACACACACACA
>JAOXYL010000050.1:494125-509944 GCA_028564955.1 Terapon puta
GTGTGTGTGAAATGTGCACTGTGTGTGTGATACGTGCACTGTGTGTGTGATATGTGCATGGCAGTGATCTCGCCTGGATGAACTTTATGTTTGCAGGTAGAAGATCAGGGAAAGAAGGATCACCTGTCAACCTGCATGAATCTGATGAAGAGATGATCTTTTTTATATTTCTTTGAGAAAACCTCCAAACTAAACGTTTTGAGCATAATGTAGTTCTACGCTGTTCTAAAGAAAGGACTGAGGTTTGAGCCACTTGGAGGAAAAAAGTGTGCAGCTCTCTGCATAGTCTGAGTCCTCAGGCAGATTCCTGCTGATTGCGGAGCAGAGGCCTAAGCCTCAGTAAATTCCCCCTTTGATTAGAGCCACAAATGAAGCTTTACTGGCCACTGAGCTGTGACAATAGACAGTCTGCTCTCTAAGTCCGGCCTGCCTGGTATGCAGGGCAGTGAATGCCACAATGGGATGGGATGATACAAAAGCAGGACTTGTTTTTATCTGACCGCGGTGGGTTTTTAGCCCTGCTAGCGAAAGCAAAGGGCTCTGAGGAGGGCACATGCTTATGATGGTCAGCTTCGACACCTTGGTCCAGCTTGAGGAAACACACTGAATGTGAGGACCTGAATGAGAACTGAAATGAAGCTCCACATGATGAATGTTACCCTGGGTTAACACATGTCAGCTCATCAGAAAACCAGAACTTATCACGTTATCGCCTCGATTCAGCACATCTGTGATAGTTTGAGGGTTTATCACCAAATAAGGAACATAACAGATGTGACAGGTTTACAAAGAGGAATGCGAAAAAAATCAGAATCATCATCATCATAAATTGATTGAATTTTCTATTTTTCTTCAGTTTTGCGTGAATTCAGGAATGGTGGCACCAGGTTTTGTTTTCAGCTGTAACAACAAAGTATTTGCATCTCTTCTCTCCGGCAACGGCAGCCGAGGCTCATGGGTATTGTAGTATTTTGACCTGTTCAGCATGTCAAAAGTATGGCTAAAACATGAAAAACATTTTATGAAAGAGAGGAGTGCTCACAGAAAGAAGACCCAGTTCATCTCCATTTAAACACCCAAATTTTCTTTTTATAATTGAGTTCATGATTAAACATGCCCCATGTAGATTGATATTTTGATTAATTTAAAATGTCCACAAAAGGAGTTTTAGACATTTTGTAAATTATTCTAAATGTATGTTGTCTGTTTAAATCTGTATATTCAGCCTCTCCTAGTTTGGGATCAGAGACTAGATTGTGAGCCAGCCTCAGACTTCCTCCTCTGTGTTTGATTCTGCAGATTCAGTAAAAAACACCTCAGTGTTTTGTGAGAAGTGCAAACTCTCTGTGTGCTGAATTAATGAGGTGAGTCTCATTACTTTAGTGAGCTATGATCGGTGAGTTAGGTTTTTTCACCCTTACAGCCTCCTCCAACACTCACTGATACAACCAGTCAAAGATGTTGAATCACTGATTATTATTGCTCTACTATAAAAACTGTTAGCTTTTTGCTTTTAGTGACTTTTTAAAATCATACTCATTTTTAGAAGTCCGGATGACAAAAACCTGCACAAAAGGTCTCAGAGAAACAAATCTTCACGTGTGAAGCAGCTCTGCAGAAATCGAGCTTCCTTTAATGTTCCTGTTGATGCAAAGCACAAATTAAATATGTTCTTCACTGTTTGTGTTTCGAAGCCATGTGTACACCTGTAAACACACATCAGTGAAGTCATCAGTGACGTCACACATCCTGCACTCCACCTGTGAGTCAGGAGAGAGGTGAAACACTGTCTCTGAACCTGTTATTATCTAATAGTTCATGTTTGTTTTTGAGCTGAAACAATAGACATGTATGTACATGATGATCTGTACATGTGAGGACTGTTAAATGTCACTATATTGTTAATATTATGTTCAGTGAGTGCACTCCAAGGTGTTATTCTCAATTAAATGCATCATAAATAATCGAAATCCTACAAAAACTGTACATTTGATCTTTTTAAAGATCTTTAAGCACAATGTCTTTAGTTAAAGTCTCTAAATCTTTTTGTTCAAGGTCTGAATATGAATTTATTACATTAAAAAATAAAATTGTAATTTCCCAGTTTGGGATTAATAAAGTATATCTATCTATCTAAAAATAAAAATCCTGATCAAAGAGACCAAATCTAACATATTTGTTAATAAACATCATAAAACAGAACAAAATATCAACAATCAAAATAAAATAATATTTCAGAAAACTTTATATGTGTTGACGTTTACCTGTGTGCGTGTGTGCGTGTTATATTGTGTATGTTGTGTGTGTGTATAGAGGTGTGTATGTATCTGTATGGGTGTTGAGAGTTGTATTGTCATATATGTGTCTGAACTGTGTGTTGTTTATCTTGTGTGTGTGTGTGTGTGTGTTTACGTTGTTTGTATATATGTATGTGTTATATTGTGTCTGTGTGTACGCGTTACATTGGGTATGTTGTTTGCATGCGTGTGTGCATGTGTGTACGTATGTTGTGTTTCTCCATGCCTGTGTCCACGTGCCCTGGCCCCGCCCTCCTCTCTCCGGACGGTCCAGGTTCTTGGTCCCGATGGGGGACCGGAGCCTCAGTTCGCCGTCAGACAGAGACCACTGACCTGTGTCGGACCTGATCCGGACACCGGACCCGGTTCTGGGACTCTCCTCGGAACCCGCTCCACCTGTTTACCCGCCGCGGAGCTCCGTCTGCGGTTCTCCGCGTCGTCCAATCAGCGCGCCGCTCTGGCCGTAGCCCCGCCCCCGGACGCTGCGCGTCCCCGCAGCCGGAGCCGGGCTTGTTTTCGGGCTCAGTGAACTGCGGCGGGCGGCGAGATACTGACGTACTCTACCTACACAGACTGGAGCTTCACCGCGGCGGACACACGGCCACCTCAGCAGCGTCTCGCTGAAGTAATGAAAGAGGAAGACGGGCCCCCTCCATGCTCACTTTCCACCGACAGCAACTCATGGATCTGTGCGCGGGCCGGAAGCGGAGGAAGGGCAGCGGCGCGGCGCGGGGCTGCGGCCGGAGCGCGGCCGGCGGCGTGAAGCGCGACGCGGGCAGGGTGCTGCGCTCCCGCACGGTGGAGGACAACAACCACCCGGAGCCCATGGAGGAGGAGGAGGACGACGACTGCTTCTCCATCAGCTTCCTGCGGGGGGGCAGGCCCGAACCCGCCGTGCTGGTGGCCCCCCGGTACAGCCTGCTGCGGGAGGTGGGCCGGGGCAGCTACGGGGTGGTGTACGAGGCCATAGCCCGCAAAACCGGAGCCCGGGTGGCGGTCAAGAGGCTCCAGTGTGACGCCCCTGAAAACGTGGAGCTGGCTCTGGCAGAGTTCTGGGCCCTGACCAGCCTGGAGAACCGGCACCAGAACGTGGTCCAGCTGGAGGAGTGCGTCCTGCAGAGGAAGGGTCTGGCCCAGAAGATGAGCCACGGAAACAAGAGGTCCAAACAGTACCTGAGGCTGGTGGAGACCTCCCTGAAAGGTGAGAAATATTCTTAATTTGCACGGTGACTGCAGATTATAATCCAGCCAGGCTGCAGAAAGTTCATGTAAACACGCTGAGGAGGAGCAGGAGTCCTCCACACTGCTCTGTGAGGATGATAACACACTTTGACTCTCACTGCTGTGATACAGAGATGATTGTTTAAATAGTCTGGTTTAAATGATCTGGTTTGAATCACCTGCGTGTTTTCTGTGATTTAAACTATTTTCTGCTGTCATTGATAAAACATCTTTTATGAATTGTAGTGATGTTCATACTCCTGCAGCCATCAGTGTGTGTGTGTGTGTGTAAGTGAGTGAGAGTGTGTGTGTGTGAGTGTGTCTATACGTTACATATAGGCGGCTCAGAGAGTACACTGTGTTTCCTCGCTCAGAGAGTACACTGTGTACTTCTTGGCTCTACGTTAACCCTCAGCCTGTTGTCGGTGTTTCCCTCAGCAGACAGCGATGCTGCAGTGTTATCTGGCCTTTTGGTGTGAAATAGTGCAGATTTATTTCCTGACATTTACATTTTTATTCACTTCTGTCGTTGTTGTCATCCGTCCAGTTTGACCCACTTTCCGCTGCCTTTGTTGTTGCTCTGTAGCTCTGCGTAGGACACGGCAGCTGCTGTGAAATCCTACAAATACTGTGAAAAATCAAAGGTTTTAACTCCAGCAGTGTCCAGTTTTGGTGTTTTTTTTTAATTATCTGGCTGATTAAATTAAATAAAATGATAATCTTCCGCTGACATCGGGCGGTCACACAGCGTTTGAAGGATTTGGATAACAACACGGAGCACTTGTTTTTAATCTGATCTCCTTTTAGCTTTTGTCTTGATCCACTTAAATTAAGTTTATAAAGTGAAAATCCACAGAGACCATCAGCGGGGGGCAGAGCCGGTTTCACTGCCGCCTCAGATTCATGTTTACTTTCTGAGAGCTGAAGGGAGAGGCTACTGTTATTTATATGTTAATGTGCTGAGTCGGATCAGTGCACCTAATTGATAAATCAGTTTGGGCGGTAGATGAACTGATCACTGCTTATTACTGATAAACTGTATTGGTATCAGCTGATGTTCAAAACAAATGAGAGATGAGTTTCTCACACTCTGTCAGGTGTGTCTCACTCCTCAGTCTTTGATAACGCCTTTTGAAGGATTCAGCACATTTTTTTAAACTCTTTGATCACAAATCCCTGGTTGGCTTCAGTGTCTTTATTCAGTCCTTCCAGCGGGTTTCCCCCTCACAGTGTTAGATCAGCACGTTGTGTACTAACTGAGGTCATCGTGCAGATCCAGGCCGTCGTACCTGGAGCAGCTTTGGACTGTAATCTGGAAGCAGCGAGGCACTTTTAAAGAGCTCCAAGAGTTTGCAAAGGTTTGAGGTGTGAAACCTCACAGGCGACACGCTTTGAAGTGGAAGTGGCACAGCTGAGTGTGTCAACATATCGTGATCGCTTGCACGCAACAACAAACCACCAATAACCACTGATGGTGCTTCTTCCTCGAGAGGAAGCCCGAAGTGTTTGAGCCTTCTCACGACACACCGAAGGCCTGTGTGGTGTGAAGGCAGTGAAAGCAGCTTGGGACTTGACTTGCGTGTGATTCATTGTTGTGGGTTTGAAGTGTGGACGCGTGTTCGTGCTGGTCTTAGTTGTGGTTCAGAGCTCTGCTGGGTTTGGTTTCAGTAAAGTGAGTGAGTGTCACAGTTTGTTTGCCTTCATCTGACTAACCGGCTCTTATCTGTCTATCATGCTGCAGGGGAGCGTATCCTGGGCTACCCAGAGGAGCCCTGCTACCTCTGGTTCGTCATGGAGTTTTGTGAAGGCGGAGACCTCAACCAGTACATCTTGTCCCGCCGGCCCGACCCCCACACCAACAGGAGCTTCATGCGCCAGCTGACGAGCGCTGTGGCTTTCCTGCACAAGAACAACATCGTCCATCGAGATCTGAAGCCGGACAACATCCTCATCTCGCAGAAGTCGGGCTCGCCGGTTCTCAAAGTGGCCGACTTCGGCCTGAGTAAAGTTTGTGCCGGTCTGAACTCCAAGAACAGTGAAGAGGTACCTGCGGCGGGAGCGGGTGGCAGAGGCAGCAACCAGAACAACATCGTGAACATCAACAAGTTCTGGCTGTCGTCGGCCTGTGGGTCGGACTTCTACATGGCCCCTGAGGTGTGGGAGGGCCACTACACGGCCAAGGCAGATATCTTCGCCCTGGGCATCATCATCTGGGCCATGATTGAGCGGATCACTTTCATCGACGCAGAGTCCAAGCGCGAACTGCTGGGCACCTACATCCGGCAGGGCTCGGAGATTGTTCCCGTCGGGGAGGCTCTGCTGGAGAACCCCAAGATGGTGCTGCACATCCCTCAGAGGGCCAGGAGCTCCATGTCTGAGGGGGTGAAGAAACTCCTCCAGGACATGCTGGCAGTCAACCCTCAGGACCGACCAGACGCCCTCCAGCTGGAGGTGCGGATGGACCAAGTCACGTGTGCTGCGTGACAGCCCCCACCTTCCCAAAACATCCTTTTTTTACCCCAACCAGTCAAAGAAGGGCCCCCTTTCCCTCCCAGGTAAGACTGCCTTCCTGTATCTGTCATAGCTGAAGAACCCGCAGGTTTTTAACCCAACAAACGGCCCCTTTAACCGATTTGTCCACCTTTAACGAGTCAATCAGCGACACGATCTGCTGTAGTGATTAGTGCGAATTAAAACCTGCAGTCTCCTCGGTGACACTGGGCTTAAAGGGAACAGCGTCCGCTGGTAACCTGGGCTGGAAACAGGTAATCTTCCTCTGAGCTGACACCGTTAGCCTGCGCTGCCCCGGTCACCGGCTGAACGTCCCTCATTTAAAAGCCACTGGTGTTGTGAAGTCGCGGCTTCGTAATGACAAGAGAGGCCGTTTTTATCACTTCCATTAGCCAGACTGACAAGATTGCAGGTCACACGAGAGGTCTCAACAATAAAACCAAACAAAGCTCAGCTGTCATCAATCTGTCAGGACCCCTTCTCCTCAGACTCACACAGTCAGCAACAGTCTGTTCGGGGAGTTTTAAATCCTAATTTGTCATATTTATACTTCATAATCATCATACTTATTTTCATAGTTTTGGATTTTAGCTGAGGAAACTGACATCTTCACAACAATAAAGTCCGACAGACACATTATCCAGATTCTGTGAAGCTCTTTATTCAGAGGTAAAACTGAAGACATGTCAGTCAGAATCACTAATAATGTGGCTGTTTCAGTTTCAGATAGATTTCATTGATTTTATCCGTCAGTGGACGTGCTGATGTATCGAGTCGCGAGAAATGTCCTTGTCCCTTCGCTCCAAATAGTTCCTGAGCTCGACTGCTGCTCCTGATTTCTGCCAAAGCTGCCCACGTCACTGTTGAGGAAACAGGATTAACGTGAGAGAAAGTCTCCCGTTTCTGACGTCAAGTCAAAACTGAGCGACCGACACGGCCAACAGGGTGACTGACATTAATCGAGTTCAGCAGCCACCTCACCGCAGGACAAATGTGCATCCTGCTTAAAGCGAACGAACAAATACAAAGGTGTAGTTATCTGCAGGTATGTCAGAGCAGGTGTGTTGATGCCCTCGGGGGGGGGTTGGAGGTGGTGGTGCGAGAGTGCAGCTGATGTGAGCAGGAGGGACGGCGACTTTCAGATCTGGGAATGTAGCCGGGTACAACAGGAGCCCAAGGCCGAACAGCCTGCTTCACATGAAACTCATCAGGCTGAAAAAACAACAGTAAAGAAGGGTTAACGTTTACCTGCTTCATACTCAAGACTTCAGGCTCATATGCACAGTTATACGGAGCAGAATGATCAAAATATGTATAAAGAAAATCACACAGATATATAACATAAAACCTAACACACTAAGGTTTAACAAACTTACGACACTAGAGTTAAGTATAAAAAGTTTCAATAGAATGTAGAGATAATAATATCAGTAAAATCTAAATATAGTCCTGCTGACGGTGAATTTCAGCTGGTTAGTCACTTCCTCGTGTTGTGTTTCCGTCCTTTCTCACTACCAGTGAGCATGCAGCTTGTTTCCCATCACAGATCCTCACCTGTGCATCTCTACCTGCTGACTCATTGATTTGCATGTTTCCTCGTTGGAGTTTTACACCAGCGGTTCGGCTGACAGGATGACTTTACTGTTCGCCCTGCCGCCTCGTCTCCAGGAGCACAAATACCAGCACACATGTTCCTGTTTAATCACTGAACAGGTGTGAACGGGTTGTCCTTTCATAATAAGACTAACATAGAACATATAGCACCTCTTACCTTTTTACCTTACTTATCTTATGCTTAATCTGACTATGAGCATGTTGTTTACATGACGTGTCTTAATCCCATTATGGCTGGATTATTGGTGTGTGTTTAAATAGTTATAGGCTGCTGTTAACTTAGTAGAGCTCAGGAGGAAGTACTTTTACGCCGAAAAGAACTTTTAAAGTTACGTCAAAACTACATTTTAAACCATTTAAGAGGATGATTGAGGTTAAATATGCTGTAGGTGATTTCACTGATGATGCACTGATCAATGATGCAGGAGATTCTTAGACTTTTTTCAAAAGCATCAACAGAGTTATCCGAACCTTATTTTCTACTTTCTAATGTTTTGGGCATGAGAGAAGAAAGTCCCCGCCCCCTTCCCCTAAAACAAACATGCACACTCAGTCGGAAATAACTTTTTCTGCTGCCGTAGTGACGGAGGAGAAGGCGTGTCCCCGAAGATGTTAATTGTCTCAGTTTGCTATCTGGAGCAGAAACTCCTTGTAGCTCATCAGTTGCCCGCTGAGTGGATGTTCGCTGACCCGAGCCGTGCGCCTGTTTGTTTGAACTTGAACCCTCCGCTGACCAGGACTAAGCCCGGCGTTTGTTTGACAATTAGCTCTCCAGTGACATAACCATCCTCTGTTAACTCCTTATTGTCAGCCCCCCCTGACAGCCCCCGCCCCCTCGCTCTGTGACGTAAAGCTCGCGGGTCCCAGCTGTCGTTGGTGGACTCTGAAGGCGCCGTGGCGTGCGAGCCCGCTGCCGCAGATTGGCCTCGTTCTCGGCTGTGTGATGAGGTGTTACGCAACAGGGCCGGCACTGGTTCAATGGGAAAACCTGTCATCTGTTGGAGAGGGGGATTAGGGGCTGTAAACACGGAGGGGGGGGGGGCAGTTGTTTCTGGTGCAGGCGTTTATTTATGTCAGGAGCTGGTTAACCGAGGAAGCCACTGACGACAGCACAGTGACAACGCTTAGATCACTGCTGAGGTCAACACTGAAACTGTGTCGCCTGATGACATCACGTCCGATCAGTTTGACTGTTTTCATGATTGATTACTGCTCAAGCTGTTTATCCTCCTGACGGGTTGATCAGACAGTCTCTAAAAATCCCAAAAGATGATCTCAAAGTGGTGAATTTAGTGTGTCTGTCGAGTCGGACAAACAGGTCGATGCTCACAGTTATTATTGGATTTCTATTGATCAGAACCAGAGAGCAGCTCATCAACACTGAACCAACCAACCAGCGATCGTTTAGCAGATATCAGATATCAGTCAGCTCCTCTGTTTCATCCGAAATGTTTGAATTACTCCTAAATGTTTCGTGGCGTCTTTGAACGCAGTCTGGACATGTGTAAATGTCCTGAGTTCATCGAGGTGTCCTCCCGTCGATTAGTATCAGCCGCGTTAATCCTGATCATTTATCAGCTCCTTGTTTACGTGCTGCGCTCCGCCTGCGCCGCCTGCCAAGTGTGTGCCACCGAGATTATCCACGACTACAGTTTGTCTTTGGAAAGTTCCCACGCAGGTAAATGGGAGATTATTTGTGGAGACTGACTCAGAAATATGTGTCTTCAATTGGCTGTGAATTCACGTCCATCCCTGTAAACCGTGAGCATCGTATCTTGACCTCGTGTTTGTGTGTTGTTGTTGTTGCCCCCCCCCCCTCCTCGGCTGGACAGTGAGAGGGCAGGTTCGGGGCTTATGGAGGCTTGTGTCTGGAACATTTTGTCCTCTCGCTGCCTGCCAGCCATGTGCCGCCTCTGCCTAAACCAGGCCAGAGCCCTGTAAGCCCCAGCCCGCCCCACGTGTGCTCTCTTTACTTTGGGAATCCTTTTTGATTCCCGCTGACGGCTCGAACAGGCTTTTGACAAGTTGGGGCATTTTCAGGGAGTTGCCCTCACCCTGCACACATGAATGCCTCCACGTACTGTCATAAACACACGATGCCTTCCAGCGTGTTTGTGTGTTTGCGTTTGATGTGAACTGTCCAAAGTGGAGTTTGAAACAAAGACAGGGCTGATGCCTCCCCCCAAAAAGGAAGTGCAGTTGTTTGGACAGCAGTTTGAAGGCAGAGGACGGCATGTTCTACGCCGACTCGGTCAGTGGGGGCATTTTGCAGAGGGGGGCTACCTTTATGAGTTTTTGGGGGTGGGTGCGATGAGCGCATTGACTTTGTTATGCAACGCGGTTGTAAAAGTGAGCGTTCAGCGGCTGAGCAGCTTGTAAATATTTCCTCAGGGCCCTCAGGGTTCAGAGCCAGAACTGCAAAAACGAGTTTCTGCCCAAGCGATCGCTGCGAAGCGCCTCTGTGTGTTTGTTAGAGAGGAAAAACCTCGAGCCAGTAACCTGCCTTCCTTTTTATTTTTATGTCATTTGTCCGACTCATGATGCCTCCGTACAGTGCAGGAAACCCCGTCATCCCACAGTGGCCTAGAATAACACGGATCCACATCTCTTCCACTCCGCTGTCCCCATTCATGCTGGCTGTGTTGGACCTAATGGGCTGTAAGCTCTTTACAGCGTGTTAATCTCCTCACAGGCTGCACACCATCTATCTGCAGGTGCTGTACGTGGGAACGTTCGGGCCTCTCGTGGAGTCGCTTTGGTGGTTTCACTGACGGTTCATCGTGTTTGAAAGGTTCTGACAGGTTCATTTTGACCTGTGAATAATAGATGGAGAGAGGCGTGGTCCGCAGCTGTTGGAGAAAGCACAGACATGCCTCGTCTTCCCAATAACACCTCAAAGGTTTTTGGACTTTTTGCCTTTTTGACGGCAGACAATTTTCAGCTCTTGTTTTGAAAAACCCACAGAAGACTTCCCTTCAGTGGTCAGTGGTTGACGACAGATGAGCTGCTGAAAGTGATTTATCAATGAACTCTCTGACACAGCTCGTCCAGGTTTACTGCTGCTGTATAAACCCAATCTTTTGGGTTTTGTAATTTTGAGGGCCGTCTGCTAGAAATACTTTGTTGGTTTTGCATCAGGAGCAGTTTTAAGGCACACACCTAAACTTAAGTAACGAGCGGTCCTGAATGGCGGCCAAGGGGAATGTGTTTCTTTGCATGCCACACGGCCACAAAACCACCCTCATAAAAAAACCCACCGCTCCCTCCCTGGCTATGATGAGAGCTGCCACAGCGCCCCGGCTCATGAGAAAGCAGCCCCCACCACTTCCCCAAAGATACCGGTCTCTGCCGGTTTTTAACGAGGCAGTCTGCTTTTGGGTTATGCAACAAGAAATGCCTGGGGGGTGGCTGAGGAGACGGCAGGCCTCAGTTTGTCCAGGATCTGCTGGGCTTCCACCTTTGCCCCCTTTCCTTGGTTCTGCTTGTTTATGTAGCATCGAGACCTCCAGCCGAGCGACACGCAGAAACCTGAGCTGCTGGTTTTCAGCGAGTGTTCGGCCAGAGGGGGTTTCTGAGGGGCTCAAACAGACCCGGCTGATGCTGAAATGAATCTATAAGTCTTCATAAACAGGCTCATTCATTCATTGGAAATACATCGATGCATGCAAATGTTTCCATCAAGGCCCTGAAGATGAAAACGGATCCCCTCGTTTCACAGGTTCAGAGCTGCACTCAAAACGAGAAAGTATCATTCGAGAATCTGCTGCCAAATGCACTTTTGGCTTCGTGGGAAGTAAATCCAGGTCTGTCTGCCAGGCAGAGGTGAGAGTGTTACCCTCGCTCTGCAGGGAGGTCAGAGGTCAGAGTGCACCACAGAGGGGAGGTCTTCAGGGTCTTGGAGACAGGTGGGGGGAGACTGAAGACTTTCAGCGTTGGTCATTCCTGACTGCGAAAATGACAAAATCTGCAGCTTTCAGGAGATGTGTGAACGTGTCCACACGGCTGACGTCTCTTAAAGATTTTGAGCTTGTCATGCCTCCATTTAAGTTGGCAGCAGACTGAAGCTGTTATGTGTAGTTGTCCGTATCCTGTGTCTGTGCAGGAAATGGGGGGAAACAGGCTGCTGAACGCTTCACTTACAATCAAGAAACACCAGACCTTCAATGGTTTATGTTTCATTTTATGTCCCAGTTTCCTAGAAAACAGCTGATATCTAACTACAGATTTAAAGGGCAATTCCTAGAAAGGATCTATTATTAATATTATTATTATTATGTTATTGCAATTCCAATCAGCTGGACGAGTTTCTGACCTCATGTTGGTTGTTTGTTGGGGTGTGATGCCGTTGAGTGACGCGTTGACTTCATCAGTTGAAAATGTTCCAGGTTTAACAGTTTGTCTCGTTTTCTGGAAATCAGTCAGATAAATGGCTCTCAACAGGTCGAGTTTCTCCTTCACAACACTCAGATTTACTGTTTGAGTGCATGTTCAGCCTTCAGTAGAGAGTCCACTTCACCGTGATGTGATTCTGCTGGTAATACCAGCTTTCACTTTAACAGACTGCACCGCACGAAACCAGTCATTCATCCAGAGGAAGCTTTCAGCAGCTGTGATTGTGTGTGTGTGTGTGTGTGTATGTGAGTGTGTGTGAGTGTGAGTGTGTGTGCGTGCGTGTGCGTGCCTGTGTGTGCAGTGTTGTGTAACGTATCCATGGTGGGGTGTGTGCTCAGGTATGGGAGGTATGTCCATTAAACGTGTGCCTCTGAGTTCAGAAAGTTCACACACAGGTTCGAGATGCTCACAGCTGCTCCGGTGCTTCAGTGCATCAACAAACAGAGTCTTTAAAGAGCTCATTTTTCAGAATATGGTGGTAAACGGCAGGATGCAGGTCAGAAACGATTGGATGGAAGCTGAGATAAACAAAAGAGATTAAATGGGCAGTCAGTGTCCCGTGTGGAGCTGTGGAAAGCAGACACTTTGGTGCTTTTCATCAGGAAAGCTGCAGGCCGCTGAACACGCTCTCTTCAGGTCATGTTGTTGTTTGTCCTGCAGAGCCATATTGTGAAGTGAATATCACTGTAAATCTACTAAATGCTCATCCAGCGGTGACGTAAGCGTTTTCCATGTCCCGATTCAGCACATCATCCCTTATTCACCAGCCTGTGTGCTTCATGCTAAGCTGACCCACTTGTGTTCGTCCCATGTGCTTGTGAGGTTATGCAACCCACGGCAGGAGGAACAAACTGCAGAGAGCCTGAGCTGTGGCGTGTCAGCCGCTGGACTATTATTAGAGCGCGGTGCCGGGCTAAAGCGGAGCGCGGCTGCAGGACGCACACTCAGGTGTTATCAGGTAGAAACGCTGCGTGTTTACGCTGTGCAGGAAGATAAATCCGTCTCCTGGGATGCTTTTATCTTAATTACACAGATAAAAACAATGTTTCTGCGAGAGCTACTGTTTTCCTGACTGTCTGTGTTTGTGTCTCTGCAGCTTTGTTTACTCCATGGACGTGGACTCGATGGACAAAGGGACTCTGACTAAACTGAACTGTGAAGACTCCGCAATCGGACTTTGAGCGGGAAGTGCTGCGGCGGCTGATGATTCCACGACTTCGAGACGGGAGCAGTATGCAAAGCAGCCCGCGGAGCGCTTCCAGCAACTTCCAGTTACAAACAGCGTCACTGCGCTGAAGTGCGTCTGACTGGACGAGACGAACATCTGTTGTTTTCTACTGTTGGGTTTTGTTCCCGGTGTAGGCCTGCTCTTCAACATTTGTGATGTTCTCGGCTGTGGCACAGGTTACCGGTCCGGACTGTTCTGGTCTTCTAAGGTCAAAGCACGAGCGTCATTTCACTGATGGTAGTTTGTGAGCAACAGACGACATTTCCCTCCCCCACACTGCCCCAACCTGAAACCTCGTGCCTTAAAGATGATTCACAGAAGTGCGATTGGATCTTTAATTCGAACATGACGTGAGCTAAAGTGGAAGCTCACGCGCAGACCGAAAGAAACGTCTCGGGTCTGCAGAAATTGGCCGACTGTCGCGTCTGTAGTCGACGCCACGGGCTGCAGTGAGTGTGTGATTGTTTCATTTCCCTCCTCCACGCCACAGCTCGCTCACGACAAACCTCATCAAAGTTCAGCTCACGCCACGAAGGTTTACAGCGACACGTCACAGATCTGTGCCACACTGCGGAGGCAGAGGCAGAACAAATGTGATGTTTAAAGAGAAGAAGAAGACGCAGGCCTGACTCTGTAACCAAACAAATGTCCGGGACATTCAGACTGCTTTTATTGGGCATTTTGATCCTGTTGAATCCAAAGAGCACCTGTTGAACTAATATCTGTTTTTCACTGCGAAGCTTAACATGTTTGCTAAATTGACCAATGACCAAGAAACAATCGTGATCACTTGGCGGGTTTCTGGAAACTTTGTACTGACTTTTGTTTTTCTTTGAGGCTCAGTGTTAAGACAGCGATTCAAGATAATGATCAAGATATCAAGTCAACGGGTCAAGTAGAGGTATTAATAATGTTGTGTACTCTACATTTTTCATTTTAAAGATTGGAGGGAATAATGTGTCTGTCACCTGAGCAGTGCTGAGCCATCTGTGGCAGATTTGGGGACTCTCATAGCAGATTTGAAGATTGACCATCTGGAAATAATCCACTAAAGCAGCTGTGGCATCCCGTCCTGACTGTCCCTTCCTCTTCCTCAGGCAGGGTTTTCTTCGTCAGCGGATCTCGGCTGCTTGTCTCCGACCTGTAAAAACGGAGCGATGAAGCCACAGGCTGTCTGATCCACAGCTGAGAGGGGACAGGAGGATGTAAAGAGCAAAAGTTCAAATGCACAGAATAGTGAAAACACAGAAGAAGCTATTAGAGAGCCTGAAAAAGGTTTTGCATGTTCCAGTCTTAGAAAGCTCTGCTGGCCCTGCTTTGGCTCAGCTCAGTGACTCTGAGGCGTTTGTAGTGTGGTCCTACCTCATCCTCAGCACTCCGACTGTCTCTTTAGCGTCCCTCGCTTAGTTCGCTTCGTTTGATTCGTACCTCAGACCGATCGACCTCTGACTGACGTCTGTTTGGTTGTAGCTGCACTCGGCGTTTCTCCTCCTGATGCCGGCGAGCGAAGGCCTCGCTGTGCGGCCACGGTTAAAGCGTTGGGCGTCTTCTGGATGTGAAGACTCTACGCTTCGCCTTCCAGAAGAGCCCGACGCTCTTTGATTCGTGTGTTCGATGGTGTGAAGGTTAAAAAAAAAAGTTTGAATGGAACTTTTGAAGCTTACCGAGACCTTTACGCAGCAGTCAGACGAAAAAGCACACAAAACACAAAAAAGCGGGTTTGAGGTGAATGTGCTTCCTCTGAACGTTCGATCAAAATGTTGAAAACACTTTGATGAACGTCGACTCAAAAGTTGGACGTCGGGTTGCAGATGAGAGTTTTTGTGTTTTAGCTGAAGGACCAGTCCTGCGTGTCTCTTGAAGCGTTGGAGTCGACGTGTTTCGCTGTCGTCGTGGCTCGTCGTTCGGTCGTCGTGACGCTTCCCGCCCCGCTGTCACTGTGTTGTTCGAGTTACGTTTAGCGCTCTTCAGACTAGTAATGATTCCACTTGAAGACACTTTACACTATGCAAACTGTTTCACTGCCTCACTGTAAACACCGCGCGGAGCCACGCCGTTCTCTAAGTCGTGTGTAATATCTTGAACTTTCTTCTTCTAGTGCATATTTCCAGTGTACAGAAATGTGTTTCTAAATGTGTTCAGTAAGAACGGTTTTGTTAATGAAGCTGACAGGAGCCATTAGATGTTTGAGAAAGCATCGTGTTTTTTGTTTTTTGCTGTAAATATGTTTGACAACTTTTCTTGAAATAAATGATAAAAAATATCACCGCTTGAATTTCATGTGTATTTATGTGTGTGTGTGTGTGGACATTTTACATCTTACAAATATATTTAGCTTTATAATAATAAATGTGAGTTTGATCTCACTTCATTGTTATTTTTGCTCCCAAAAGGATTCTTTATTGTAGTTCTGTTTTTCTATTTTCATTCAGGAATGACTGGAGGCTCTCACATTGAGAAACATGAAAACAAAACATTTTCGAAAATATTGAAATGATTTCCTTCCAAATTTGAGCATTTATGTTATTTCTGGTTATTACAGGACATAATTTCACG
>JAOXYL010000050.1:651748-661829 GCA_028564955.1 Terapon puta
ACTTTCTACTTTCAGGTCAAAAACCTTCAAATGTGTTTCCTAAATCTGAAAGAAATCTGAAGAATCTGAAAAGAAATCTAAAATTTGTCTCTTTATTGGCCTTTTATTGTTTCTGTTTTCATTAATACATCATTTCACCTGATTATTGTCTGTTATATCGCAGTGAATCCTACTTTAGCTGTCCGTAAAGGCGCCATGCAGATGGGATGGGGGCGAGTGACGTTGCAGATTTCCTCCGTTTGTCGCCGCGTAACGTGCCGCCTCAGCTGGCAGCGTGCGGCCGAGCTCCACATTTACAGGGCTCCTGGGATTTTATTTTCCATGCTCTTGGGTCGCTGAAACTGGCAGGCCGGCACTAATCTTACATAACAATGCTTTCCCTTACCAACACGATGAATTATGGACACATGGTTTTTCTACACGGGCGGTACGGGCATGATTACACGACGCCGCGTACAGATGAGACGGGTGATTGCTGAGCTGCGTAATGAGGCGGATGATGACGGCTTATTGGTTTTTTAAAGTTAACCCCAAATCTAATTTAACCTCCGATGAAAGTGTAACATCAGCTCTGAAATGACTGTTTGCTCTCAGCGATTCGTCTTGTTCAGGCTCGAGGCTCCGGGCTGCGCTGAAAACAAACTCCAGGGACGGACTGCAGTCCATTAAGCTGGCAATGAAAAATAAGCGTTTGATATCATGAGTTAACCCTTAACACGGCTTCTTAGATCTTAGTTCACCTTTCACAACAAGGAGATTTATTTACATTCAAATGGGGATCCTGTTTCTACCAAATTTAGCAAAATAAATGTGACTCAGTTGGTGTTTCCATTAAATGCTGTAATGGATGCCATGTAATACAAACTTGCCCTATTTATTCCTTTTTGTTTAGTTATTCCCATCAGTATTTATCATACATTTGCTCTCAATCAGCCAAACATTCTTCAAGCTTTTTAATTGTACCATATGTTCAGATTTACCCAGGCTTAAACTTAAACTCGTGCAGATGCTAAACTTCAAATATGACAGCTAACGGCACAATAATCCCATTTATTCTCATCAAAAACCTGATTTATGTAGAAGAGTGTGGCTGAACTGGGTTATTTCATGTTTTTGCATGTTTCCCTCTCTCTCTTGTCTCGGTCTTTGCGGACTGTTGGTGCCCTGCAGGATTAATCAGCTGCTGATGGTTTCGGGGGGCCACAGCCGAGGGTTGGCTGTTATTAAAGCCTCTCTAAATTGACCTGAATTGAACTGATGGAGCATCAGGTCCTCGAAGTGAGCGCTGATTTGATTTCACTGATATTTTGTTCA
This sequence comes from Terapon puta, assembly GCA_028564955.1. Lineage (NCBI taxonomy): Eukaryota > Metazoa > Chordata > Actinopteri > Centrarchiformes > Terapontidae > Terapon > Terapon puta. The sequence continues at coordinate 653,063 of JAOXYL010000050.1, forward strand.
GTAAATGATCCGACTCACATCTAACTACACTGTGAAAATGAAGTCAGACATTAAAGGCTGACCTGAACCTGACATGTTAAATTGATGCTGAGATTAAAGGGCTTATTTTACACACCACAGTCAGCTTCCTCGTCATGCACAGCACAGGAGTTTGTTGAAACGACTAAAAGCTAATTTTGTGGGTTTTTTTTAAAAGACGTCTCGAAAGAAAAAAGTTTTTAAAATGCATCTCTTTAGCAACACAATATAATGTAGTTATTCCAGGTCCAATTAATTCATTTTGCTTTGTGAAAATAATTTTTCATGCTCGATATCTTTAACTAAAACATTCTTACATAAATTTAAAAAGACACATAACACACAATGATTCACAGGATAAATCTCATTATATTACTGTTACACTGGGGTTTTGTCCTGATTAGAAAGGAAAAATTAACGTTACACTCCCTTGAGAGCTCTTCTTTATTTTTGGTCTCCTGGTCTTTTATTTTTTTGGCAGAAGAGACATTTAGTTTGCTCAGATTGGGTGCAGATTGTGTAGAATGGGAGGACGAGGGAGATCTGCTCATCCACGCGAACTGTCCGTCATCTGAGAGGAGTTTGTAGTTTTGTCATTGTTTCTGTGATCTGATGACGTGAAAGTCTGACTCGACGGGGCTCGTTAACAACATTTTCATGGCTGTTTGGGGACATGTTGGTCTGCACTGTGATTATTTGTGTTGTCCCGGGCACAAAAGATCAGCGGTGTGTGTTTGAGTCTCACGCTGTGTTTGGGCGGTAGAGCTGGACGTCAGGCGAGATCTGCGGCCAGCCTGCAGGCTTTCAGTCTCATGAACGAAACCTGGACTGTGCACTCGGACATCGATCTCATCCATAATGTATGTGAGGCTGAATAAAGTCAATAAGACACGCACCAGCCTCCAAAGCCGCTTAAATCGAAACAGTGATGTCGTGATGACGTCGCTCCGAAGCTTCTTCATCATTTTGGGTTTTTGGTTCCCCATCCTCCACAGGTCTGTATTTAATGGACCACATCACAGTCGCCATGTGTTTTTGACTCTTTACGTCTCAGCTCATTTGATTTCAGCTTGAACTAACTACATTATCTGTGCCTGGTTGTTGATTCAGTGACACTCTGATACGTCGAGTTCGACACAAGAACAAAGTTAAAAGCATCATTTGAATATTCTTAACAAAAGGTTGCTGCTTGGTGGCAGATCCTGAGATACTTTAAGTTTTCAGCTGCAAAACACAAGAATCAGCTGACAAAAAGTTAAAGAACAAAGTTCGTTATGAAGCGTGTGCAAGTTGTTTTTTTCTTTTCCAGCAGCTGATTACACAACTTTGAAAAGCATTTGCATTAAAATTTGAGTCACAGTTGACATTATAAAAGCACTTCACGGTTTATAATGTACGTTTAATAATTCTGCATGGAGAAAAAAAAAGTTGAAACAGTTTTCACAGTCTTTTTATAAACTTTTATAACTTCAGACATTATCATTAGTTATTTATCAAGTATTTGTTCACCTGTGAGTGACTTCTGGTTAATTCAAAGCCTATATATAGTAAATTATATATTATTATTTATAGTTCATATATAATATGATTTCTGTAGTTTGAACACATTTACAGACAGTTTAAGTCCACCTGTTGTGTATAATCATTTATTTAACTATATTTAGCAAGATTGTAGGTTGATAACAGACTATAATAAGAACCTTTTTAATGTATAGTTAATTGATTTTTATACTATATCCTGACTAGATGGAGACAAAGTTGGCAAATATATTAATTAGCATTATATCTACTAACTACAACATCATAGTGAGTTATAATTTTATATTCACTGATTTAAAAAAATAAGTGACAAAGTGCAGCAGAATAAAAACCTTTAAAAAACTGATCAGCAGCCAGTTATTGTCCAGATGTGTCATCATGAACCGCTCGAACACATGAAAGCCTCCCGGACGTTGGTGGATCTGAATTTAACCCCTCAGATCAGACGGCGCTTTGTGTCGCTGGCCCCCGGATTGCGTTCGTGTTGCGCTCTCTCGCCGCCCGCTCAGAAGCTTCAGAGCCGACAGAGGGTGAATCTGCGGCAGACACAAGGCCTGCGGTGGCTGACGCAACGTTTACGCCGCGATGAAGAGAGAGAAAGTTCACCTGAGACCACAGGGAGGTTTTCCTCTGTGAGCCCTCCCGTTATTCAGTGAATCTCCTCCGTTTAAGGGGCGTCAGTCTTATTAATAGACCATAATGAACGTCCGTTGTGTAACAGACAGATTAGTGCAGAGGACTGACAGGTGAACTCACAGGGGGGGTTCACGTCAGTCAAACAAGAGATGAGCTCCAGAGGTTTCTCTCTCCTTTAAAAAACACAGCACATCAATAGGTGAGGATTTCTGAAGGCGCTCAGTCAGTTCAGTCAAAGCTGTAAAGACTCAAAGGAGAGTGTTTCTCTACGTTACTGTACTGTTTGTTTAAAGGACAACAAGCATGTCTTCTTCCTGTCAAATAATCACAAGAAAACACTAAAGAACTAAAAGATTTCACCTGTATGGTTCCTGTTGTACTTTAGACAAGTTAGACAAACAAAAGGAACTGGTGGGATTGCTGGGGACTATTTTCAGCGGCGGATTAAAGGTGTCCTGTACAAATGTCTCCTAAACAAGCATGCAGTATTTGATGCATTTCAATCTTTAGGGCCTAACAAACCTTGAGACCAGCAGTTTTCTGGCGTTTTGAAACAGTTCGCATACACGTGCTGGCTTCTTCCTCCTCCCTGCCTCTCGGCGGCGCCTCGTTTCTTTCTCGCCACGTTACCGACCATCACTGGACCTTCTCATGACAACACTGCTAGTCCAAAGAGTAAAAATAGGACATCTTTTAAGGCTCAGTAGGTGTGGATTTAAGATATCCATCAGCTTTGAGTGATTGATCTGGACACTAATTTCCATATAAAGTTGTGTTGATGGACAGCAGTGATTGAAATGTGGGATCTTGATGTACTTTCGAGCAGAGAAAATGTAAATGGTCAGAGTTGGACTGTGAAGGTGGACGCGGTGTGATTTACATTTCCACCTCCTCAAGGTCTCCTGATGCAGCAGCAGCAGCTTCAGGGCTGAAATTAAAACACATTCATGAACAGCCTGAGCAGAGCCAAAGCAAAGATAAAACCAAACTTTATGAATATATTCACTTCTATATATTCACAATATGGTAATGATAAATGAAGAGGTTCCTGCTCCTTTCTCACTCGGTGCAGATGCTGATTTTGTGGAATTTTAATTTTCTGAAAATCATCCTCCACGTCCAGAGCGGCAGAAATATTCCCACATGCCGCCGAGCCGGGGATTACTCCGCAGAGCCTCTAAATTCATTAACGCAGAATAATTGCCTGCTGAAAGTGAGAGGTGATAAACCGCGACGTGTCAACTCTCCTCCTTCTTCACTTGTAGCTGCCGCGGTGTTTCTGAGTGCCGCGTGGAGTCGTTTCAGGGCAGGAAACCTGTGCTGGGTATCTCAGGGTATTTTACATGTCTCAGCTCAGGCTCCAGAAGCAGCCCGAGCATCAATAATGAAGAGGATCAGAAACATCTGCTGCTCTGCTTCTGGACCTGGAGCAGAGATACGACACGCTGCCTCACTTTAATCAGAGCTGTGCTGCACCCAGGTGTATTTGTCCGTCACATCCTTTACATACTGATGACCACCAACACACAACTTCTGTCAGTAAACATCATCTGCATCGGTTTTTGGTTTCTTCCTTGAGATACTGCAAAGGTCTGATAACAATGTTGGACCCACAGATATCATCTGTTTCTTTCTTCCTTTGTCAAACACCTGCTGCCTACATCACCCACAGTGCAACAGTTTGCTCAGTGATTGTGATGCATTGTGCTTATAGAGGTCTGGTAGCACACAGATCGTGTTTTCTGAAGTTACAGTGCAGTTAAACAGATATTTGGAGATCTAAAATAACATACAGGAGTTGTATTTGAAAGGAAAGTAACACGACAAACTGTGCGATGGTTTTTCAGGCTTCATGTTTAAATGTTCACTGAGCTCACATTAGACGGTGAAGGTAAGAGATCCTTCTTCACTTTCAGATATGTCACCTTGTTAGGAGGCATCACTGAAGCGCTGCCTTCAGCTAACCTCTGAAATGTGAAAATGCCAAAGGTTGGGAGGCAGTCGCGTCAGCAGCGTGGGGGATATTGGTTGTGATGGATGAGCACGATCTTGAACGGGAGAGACAATTCTAAATTCATGAGATCATTCAGCGCCGCCGTCATATTCTCCTCCAGCTGAGGATTGATGGGCCGACCGTTTAATCAACACTTTCCTGTCAATCCACTTCATCACTGCGTGATCCTGTGGCTGGGATTTATTGAACAACATCACCTTTCAGGTAATTTCTTCCATTTCGCAGGAGGATTGAAATGCACGGCCTGAATCTATATTGTGCAAAGGAAGAATGATGCATTTGTCAATGTCACGGTTTGCAGAGAAACCACAACAGCAGCCAAAATCGAAACGAGGCGAGGCTTCTCGATGTCGACAGCGATCAATCCCATGTCAGAGGCTTTTGATGCTGACACAGGTAGTGTGCTGCTCCTAACGATTATCAGAGACAGAAGGCTCTATTTTATGTCGCAATTGAAAGTGACTCCCTGACAATTTGATTTAAACTCCCCATATCAGCAGACATAATCACATTTAGAATAATTTCACCAAGGACGAATGAGTGTTTGTTAAACCTGCCGTGGTGCATGAACACTCGCTGGTCTTGATCAGGATGCATGAAGGTTGTCTCACCACACAGCTTTAAATACAGAAAGGTAACGCAATCATAATGGTTCAGTATGACTTATAAAACAGTACTGTCACAAACATTTATGAAGCCTGTAGCTCTGAGTGTGTGTTAAATAGCTGTCGTCTCTGAGGCCTTGGATCGCGGTGCTGTCACAGCCTGATTCATATTATTGGGTGTTTCTGTTATTGTGTCTACCCTGTGCATGCTTCAAGGACAAGCTTTGAAACACAATGAAAGGCTCGTAGGAGTCAAGGCTTTGTTTAAATCCAAAGAAAGTCCTCGTTGTTCACACATCATTGCAAATCTGTGCCTGTAAAACCTACAGTGGTGCATAAACGCTCTGTTGTACAACAAATCGACAAAGAGGCAGAACAACACAAGGCCAAACATATCAGCAGCCCTCCCCAGAGCTAAAGCAACCTTCAAACATCTCTGCCCAGGAGATGGGGCATTGCCACCACTTCAGAAGGACCAGGACATCACCATCCTCCAAACAGATAAAGATGTTTTCTTAAATACCACAGACTCCCACTCCAAGTCCATGAGTGTGACAGAGAGACCCCACCAGCTGTTACAAGAAGAATCAACTGCTTTCAACAGCTGGAAAGAGACCAAACAAGAGACCAACATGCTACTCTCTGCATTTATGGACCCCCCAAGATTCACAAAGAAGGGCACCCCTCAGACCCATCATCAGCAACCTTGTGCATCTTGGGGAATTTGGTCTTCTCGGTGCTGAAAGCAGTTTTTGGACTGTGTAAAAGAGGTGGACCTACAGTGCAGTCCACACCACGTGACTCTAACTACTGTTAGGGTCAAGTTGATCAATAATCAATAATCAGTAACTATTAACTAACAATGACCTCCTATAGTTCAAGGAGCAGCTCCTCTTGATGTTTTTCCTATACTACTTCACTGTGCCTGACAGCTGTCGATCATGTCATGTCATGTCAGCTTTAGCTTTATTTTCACATTTGGTTTTTTCACTTTGTCCCTTTGGCCAACATGGAGGGGGCGGGGCTTATGAGCCGTACTGCAACCAGCCACCAGGAGGCGATCATCCATCTTTATATGCCATCACTGACAGAGATACCAACAATTCATTGAGTCGATTGAGTGCATCATTGAGTTTTGGGAACGCAGAAAGATTTCTACTAAGGGATATCAATAAACATGATCCAAACAAGTTTAGGCAGCTCATAAATGAAGGTTAGAGGAGGATGGTAAAGTTAAATATGATGTTTCCAACTTAGCTAACACTGTCATTGCTTCTGTTTGGGTGAATCCCATTTCTCTGGCCCCATAATAGTCCGACAGCTCATCTGAGGGGAGGCAGGCAGATGGTCGCTCAGTTCATTGGGACATTAATCGGACGGTTGTGGTATCGAACTAACGGGCTGTCTCTACTCTGCACCAACAATGCTAACACAACAGCATGTCTGTCTTTGGCCAATGTGACTAAAACGGGAATGACCCTGCCATTTGAGGTTTTGTCTTTTCAAACTCGAGAAGAAAAACCCTCGTACGTTGTCCGAAAGATGAAACTGTTGCGCAGGGGAAGAGGAGATATCCCTTTAAGTCTGCTTCTCTTTTTCTGCTGAGTAATGTGGCCCGTCTCCGAGCTTTTGATGGTGCTATCAGCTTATGCACAGAGCAGCGGAGGGCCAATTAACGGAGCCCCTGTGTGGCTGCTGGAGCTGGGGATTACTGAGAGGAATGTAAATGTGGTGCAGCTCGTGTTTAAAAAGGACTGTCAGTATCAGCCCCCCCACTGCGCCTTTAGGTGTGACAGAGGAGTCATTAAGTCAATATATCATATTCCTGTGTAGTAATAAGGACATCCGCTCCATTTAGGCTGTGTTTTAGGCCGGTTTGAATGTGCTGGAGCGTAGCAAAGGTTGACAAATGTGATGTATCTGTTCATTTCAAAAGTTGGTCTGAAGCCCCTTTGAGAGCGGCAGCAGGTTCACAGGATCCAGTTGGCAGCGCAAATTAAAATGAAACTTCATTCATGCAGCTCTTTTCTCTGTAGTACTCCTGCTGTGAATGGCACGAGTGGAGAGCGAAGCAAATTACCTTTGAGCCTGCAGAGATTTGTTTAATCACTTCAAAGCCCAGGACAAATAAGCAGCATCGGAAAACACGAGCGCGTCCTTTGGCCGCAGGAGATTTAAAGTGTCAACACCGAACAACAAATACAAGATCAGCAGACGGCTCCTGGAGCCTGTGAATGGCTGCCGACTCTGTGAACAGACACCGCACGCAGTTCACGCTCAAATTCATGGTTTTTATGGGTTTATCTATATAAAAAACAAAATAATAATAATTAGAATGATAAACCCAAAACCTAAAAAGGAAAGACTGACTATGGCAGCCATTTTCATCAATAAATTCACAGTTTATGCATCCTGATGAAGGCTGGTATAAAAGAATATTTATCACATTTCACATTAAATTATTGAGATTACATAAAATGAAAAAGTAAGAAAAGTTCAGTTAAACTTTCTGCAGCTGTGAAGTATGAATATTATCAAGATGACATGATAGTGGATTTAACCAATATCTGTCTGATTTATTGCCAATTGTTTGTATTCAGCTCTCATGACCATTTGAAAGCGTTAACGGAGGGATAATAACCCATCACTGCTCCTAATGTGTGCACTGTGTCATTATATTATAGAAACATTTATCAAACTCACGCAGTAATAAACGTGTCTTCATCTTTCACCTCACATCCACTCTGTTGGTACATTATGTAAATCACTCCACAACAAACACGCACATTTAGTTTGCTGGCTGAACAGAAGAGAGGGAAGCAGTTACAGGATGAAGACTTCAAAAAAATATGTGAAATATTCGGCTGTTTGATGTTTGCTGCAGCAGAGAGCGCATCACACGCTTTCCTCGTTATGAACTATTTCAAAGTCGCGTCGGCATCTTCATCTCTGAATATCTCTCAAGGTCTTTTGAATCTCTTTCACCTGTCGAATAGAGAAAAAGGAGCTGCAGTGTCCTGTGCGCTATTCAGGCGTCTGAGCACCGAATGAATAAATAATGCAGCACTTCCAGGAGTCGTGTTGTAAGAAATATCACAATAACGGTGTCCAGAGATATAAAGTGATAAACATGGCATTAGACCTCGCTGGGCAAAGTGAACAGAAATCAAGTTGTTCAAATATTCAGCAGCACAAGGCCGGGGCAGATTTACATAAAGTGTTTATGAGAACATTAAGCCAGCATGAGGCAGTCGGTGAAAGGAAAACAAGAGTCTAATTGAGTTAATGCATCACAGAGAGAGGCAACTGATGATAACATCCCGCTCTCCGTTATGGAGCCGAAGAGCAGCGAGAGGACGTCTGTCTGACAACATCTGTGCTCTCGTCGTGTTCGGTGCAAGGTGATCTCGGTGCAGAGGTCGTGGCGTCTGTAAATGCCAGAGCTGCCACGGTCGATGACGGGGTTGCTGACAGGCTGCGTGATCCTCATTCTGTCACTCGTCGTCATCCGGCACCAGTCAGCGTCGAGCTGCGTGGTTCATGCAGCACAAACATCTTTATCCTGCTCCTCTTCCTCCTGCGAGGTTGTCGAGAGTCCTCCTTTGATTCAGCTCACTCTGAATTTCTCGTTTCTACCTGATGAATACCATCTGTTTATACCGTGATGAGCCACTGTTTCCATATAATGCTTGTGGAGTGGAGGCTCGTCCATATTCATTTCTTACTAAAACCTCAGCATGCTTATGAAGACACATTTATTATTATAAAATATTGCATTAAATATAACTATTTGTGAAAACCTACATCATCTATGTCACATATGCCTGACAGAGATAAGTAAATGTACAAAATACCTTTATAACCATTATATTATAGATACCATGGACGTGTGAATTAAATGTTCAAACCTCAGCTGGAGTTTGACTGACAGCAGCGCTGTTGTGATTTCATTCTT
>JAOXYL010000050.1:835613-848451 GCA_028564955.1 Terapon puta
CACTCTGCAGAGGTGAAGTCACCGGGCAGCGCAGAGTGAAGAAACGCAGCGGCCAAACTCTGCTGCACAGGAAGGTGAAGTGCATGCTCAGACTGCACATAAGTGAGGAAACATACACACACACGATCAATGCCGCGTTAGGAGTGTGGTACTTGTCGGGGTTTTTACACAAACTCTGGGTCAGACGGAGCCAAAACCATCAGCTCCTTCGTCTGTTTCGGTTTCATTGTCGGCTACTTGAACCGGTTTGGTTCGGTCACACAGATCTCACCCGCCTCTTCTCCAGCAGCAGCAGTTTTCGGTGAAAACAGAACGCTTCGATAAACCGAGAGCGCCGTACCTGCAGCGGACAGGCACAGCTGGAGACGAGCGGAAGAGGAAGATAGCGAGCAAAGCGTGGATTCGTCAGGGGAGCGCAGAGAAAGTGCGACTGCAAACTTTGCTCCATGTTCGCTTTAAGTATTGATAAGCAGTAGCAGTAAATAAAACATTCACACACACACACACACACACACACACACACACACACATACAATTAAAGCTGCATCTCCAAAACAAGCTGAACACATCTAAGGACCTTTACACTAATCAGTCATATTGATGTCTGTCATAGTAATGATGCCAAGAAATGTGCAAACATCCAGGTTATTATTTCAATGATTGATTTGATTATATGATTTACTTTTCTATACATAACATTGGTGTTCGTTGGTACATGCTTTAAATTCAGTGCTTTTTAATTTTTAGTTTAAAAAGTTTCAGGTAAACACAGTGATGCACATTTTTCTCTGTAAAAACAGCAGATAAGATGAATACTTGACTTCAGTTCATCGTGTGGTTTACTGCACGATCCCGACATCAAACCAGGGTTTCCTGTGCTGGTGCTCAGTAAATAAAATTAATTAATTGTCATAAACACACAAATAGGAACGCTCACGTGAAAATCTCAAACACCAGCAGGGCGCGTCTCCTCTCGCGTGACGTTCAGGACCTGCTGAGTGATTGTCTGAGACTGCGGTTAGCGTGGAGACGGCCTCAGCAGATTACACAACGGGAACTAAAAAGCGGCGCATTGTGGGTGACTCACAGCGGAAAGATGGAGGCGAAGCTGTTTGATGAAGGTTGGGCTCGTTAAATGAGGAAATCTGAGAGTGTTTTCACCCGCCGGCTTCACACTGTGGTTTTAACTTACGCACAGACTCGCTCTCTGACAAAGGGGTCAAAGGTCGCAGGACGCAAAGCACTGAATCAAAGGATTATTTATTACTTGTTAATTATTGACTCACACAATAATAGTGTTCACAAATCAGTTATCATTAATAATGTTTTTTTAATTAACCAAAGGAGAAAGGAGTATGTGTGTCAGTGTGTCAAATCCTGAACCAGATTAAAAAGGAGCGTATCCAGATTATGAGGCAGGACAAACCATTAGAATAATAATTTGAAGGAGCAGTTTCTAAAGTTTGGCTTTTAACATTTTATAAAAGATATCCTCTCATTAACTGTCTCTTGTGCTTAAGGTTAATTAAACCTTTAAGCAGTATCACAGCACACCAACACAGTCAACACATTTCCTTTTCTCCAGATGTGAATCATAATTCAGAAAAAAAGAAAGAAAAAATATTGTTTTCATGTTAATAATTTGCAGCATTAAATATGCTTTTAAGAGAAAATGTAAAGGTGAACATTTGCAATTAAGTTTTTATATAATTTATATGACCTCAGTCTACAACATCCTCAGACTGAGCGAGAAACGAGTTTATGGCGCAGACTTCCTGTTATAATGTGTTTTCTCTTAGCCTTTGTTCAGCTTCGTTGTCCTTGATTTTATATTTCTCTGCTGATTGTGTTAACTACAAAGCCGATTTAGTCTTATTGAAACATAATTCCTACAACATGAGCTGGTTGTCCACTGTGGCTGCAGCCAGATACGAAAGCATTTTTTAATCTTTTTGTTCCGCGTGTCTTAGTTTTAAGTGTCCGCTGAGATGGAGGCAGCTGCAGAGTCCCTGCACGACGACTTGGCGTGACTTTCTAAGCGAGATGAGCAAAATTTAAATTGGCCAAAATGAAGCTCCCTGTTTGGGATTACTTACCGATCCATCTTAGAGGTTTGACTTATAGTCCATATTGCTAAATCATCATGAATCAATAAAAGCAGCATAAAGAAACAACATTTAAAAAGACTCCTTATGACGTGTTGGGTGAACTCGCTCTTTTCACTTTCTTCTAAAGGTCACTGAGGGAAGAGTTTGACCTCTGGATGTTTGTGACCTCGCAAGGACCGTTATCATGTCCCTCGTCCGTGAAATATTTTGAAAGGATTCATCACGCCACCAGACCAAATCGTCGATTTAATGAGTCATTTCCTCAAAGCTGTGTTTGTGTGTTTGTGACTTTTCAGAGAAGGTGACAGAAGAGTCAGAGGAGCTGAGTCAGACAAAGCGCTGCTGTCTTTCTCCCTCTGAATCCTCAGGAAATGAACGCAGCACCTGACCGCATTGAGATCGGTTGTGAAACCGATTTCAAAACGCCTCCCCTAAACCAGAAGAGGATTTCTAGCTCTGCTTATTTAAATCAGCTCAAACCACGATGATTGGCTGTGATGTTTGAACCAGGAACCTTTGAGGTCAAGCTGAACGCACTGAAATCACAGTGCAGATCTGCCATTAATTACATCGTTTGGTGAGTGGTCACTCAAACGCAGTGAAAAGTACAAAGCTGCATGTTGAAAAGATCTTGAAAAGACTTAAGATTATAATGTGCACTGCAATTACATGGAGCAGTCTGATGATGAAACTCTTGAGTCTGTGGGCTCTTTTAAACAACACTCTTGGTATTTGGAGAGAAAAACCTCACAAGGAAAACTTGAATAAATGATAAACTAAACTTACTTACTCACTTATTTTATTATATAAAATAAAAAAGAGAGTTAATGTAGATGACACAACTAAAATAAGATATAAAGCTAAAGATGATAATAATATGTGCAGTAATCAGGTGGCTGAGTGATTCGTGGCTCGTGAGTCCTGCAGACTGCTGACGCTGTTTCACTCACAAACATAGCGAAGATGAAAAAAAATACAAGCATATTGGAAATAATAATAAAATGAAGACATAAAACATTCAGGAATACGACAGCGTTTACAACATCTCATCTGATCATCACTGACCTGATCACAAGCTGGTATTAAAAATAACAGGAAGTGACACCCAGCTCACGTTAAATTAAGACACCTTAACATTAATTTGCAATAATAATAGTCAGATACAGGTTTTTCTATCGAGTGAGAGCTTCATTTTCTGAGGATATCTCCGATGTCCATTGGGATTTATATAAAGTCTTTAAATATACTTTAAAATCACAGGAGGTCTCCGTCATCGTGTCATTACTCCACCTGTCTAATCCAGATGTCCTCATCAGGTGGGGCTTCGTAAACAGGAAGTGCTAGTTTGACATACTCAATGGTGCTGAATCACAGCGATGTAAAGTGAGCTCGGCCCCGCTGATGCTCACGGACGGTGGCTGATAAGATGCGGTGCTGTCGAGAAAAACGATGTTTGTATCAACATTATTGTTTGTACGGTTATTGGCTCGCCGACCGAAGAATATCTCTTGGCAACTTCAATTCTCAGATGGAAAACACCCACTCGAGGTTTAGGTGCTGTTTCCACTCACATATAGCCAGCGCTGTTCAATACTATAAAATCAAAGAAACATACGCAATATCTTTTAATATCGTTATAGTTTATATTTACGTCTACAAAACTGTAAAAGAGCTGAAAATACACTTTTATTAACGTTCGACCTTACGTTGCCTTTCCTGCTTTCTGTTGCTTCACTAATTATTTTTCATTGCAGCTCTTTATCGCAAAGTAGCATCATAATTACATATAATGTGTAAATAACTGAAGTTATTTGAAGGGATATTTTTGTGTTGGCAGCGCCGTATTTGGAGAATCTCTGCTTCCTTTATGAGAGCAGCAGGGAGAGAAATGTCAGTAAATAAGTTGTAAAATGTCAAACCGCTAAAGATACATTGAACTTCCAATAATAAACCAGGAGAAGAGGCCGTAATAACTCTCTGCAGAGAATCGCATAACATGCAGGACGGCTCTCGGCGGTGCGGCTGACACGGGATCCGAGAAAAGCGCCAACGCAATTCCGCCGGTAACTCAAACTTATATATCAATTATGTATCGATGGAGTTGCGCCAATCGAGAGCCAAAGTCTCAGGAGACGCCGCCCAAATTCCCACTCGCGAGCCCCGAGAGAGAGAAGCGAGACGGGGCGAGCGTTTCCGAGGGAGGCTCCTCTCCTTCATCAGCCGCCACGATGGATACCGCCGTCGTCTCAGGTCGGCTCGAATTAGCACGGAGAAGGGTCGGGGTGGAGGAGAGGCATCTATCAAAGACTTTCAGGACTTTGCCCTCCTGTCGGCTCCCCTTTTCCTCCCCCTCAGATCACTTTCTCACTGAAGGGGCCTGAAAGTGAGCGAACGCTGCTAGCGCTAATTAAACCGGCGAAGACGGCGCGGGCCTCGACGCCAGCAGAGCGCCGGGGATGAAAGCTTCATTAATGAATCACAATGCCGTGACAACACTGATAATTACCTCCATGGGCAAGGAGATAAAAGATGGTTTAAGAAAAAAATATGGGAGCTTCGCTTAGCAGAAGAATAAGTGAGGCGCGAAGAAGAGCGTCGCCCTGGAATAAAAGGGGCTCTGCTGCGTGTGTGTGAAAGGAAACGCTAGAAAATGCTAATTGTATGATTTAATATCTGTTCATTCAATATTAAGGTAGTTCACGATGTGTTCAGCCTGACCCCGGTTTGTTCCTCGCGTGATTTTTTATTACGTTTAAGTCTGTTTCTGTTATAGATGTTAAAAAAAAAATGAATGAAGACGTTGGTCAAAAATATCTGAAGGTGATTCTCTGAAGAATAAAGGTGGATCAGGACGGCTTTATACTGAGGAAAAGATCTTTGTTGTTCTTTGTAGGATCCCAAAGTGAATAAGAAGTTATAAAAGTACATGTGACATGTAAAGTTTTTATTTCTTATTTACAGCGTGTAAATAAGACTCAGCTTCGGAGTCGCCGAACTGCAGCTTCGACAAACAAGTGCTGGCTGTTACTCTGAAATGATCGATGTGAAATGGAAAAGCCCGGGGGTTGTGTTGTACGAAAACAACCTGCTGACCCTGTGAGACGAGCCCGAAGACTCAAACAAACCTCCACCTTCATTATACAGCAAGTAACCGACGGACTCGTTAACATTTGACACGTCTGATCGTTGTGATGCGTCACGACCTTTGTTTGTCTCGACAAAATGTGTTAGCAAGGAAAATCTCTAGTGATTAATTAATTTTCTGGTTTAGGAGAAATCTACATTTCTTCATACCTTTCCCCACGATTTTTGCAAACCGATGTCAGAGCGGCGTTAAAAATGACTCTCTGCTCCCAGCACAGACCTTCATGTTGACTTGTGTTTTCACACTGTACAGATTAAAGGAGGAGAAAAAAAAAAGACCTCTGAAACTCTTTTATCGCAAGTGATTTACTGCAGTCTGCGGACAAAATCTTCATGTTAAAGTAGAAAACGAAAAACGTTCCTGTTTGCTATGAAATAAAAAATATAAAAAGCTACCCAGAGTTTTTATTTTGGTGACAGCCTTTCTATGGGAAAGTTCTTCTTGATAAGAAAACTTCACATCATGAACTGCTGCTCGCTCCACGTCCTGCTTTCCCACCACATTCGGGGCCGGCGTAGCATGACACGCGGAGCCGAAGAATAGCCGCGATTATGAAATCAGGCCGGGTCGTGTAGACATAACATGTGGGCCTGTTTACATTCTTGCTGTGCAGGCAGGATGTTCGGGTGTCTCGGGGCCAATCTCGCCGTCTATTCCGGGAGAGGAGGCGACAGAAACCTCCACCCGGCAGGGGAACGGGACAGGATATGCCAAATACAGCCTACATCGCTTGGTTATTCAGCTGCCGCTAACAATAGGACCCTCGTTTGGGGATTTGATTCATAAAGAGAGAGTGGGGGATATTTTGGGCTTTGTTCGGAGGCTCGGCTTTCTAAATGCGGGGGGTCACGATTTCCTCCACGCCGTTGCTATTGTCGGGGTGGGCCTGGTAAACAACTTAGCATAATTTAAGAGGCTATTTTTGGCCTAAAGGTCGCAGCACATCGGGCACCATCGCCGCTCCGTCGTCCAGCAGCTGTGGCTGCTTGTTGTTTCTGGTGTGTGTCCGGCACTGTTGGCACAAATTATCTTCAACAATAGGACCGTTCGGCCCGATGTCGTCACTTTGGTGCTCTTCTCGATGTCCCAGCCTTCATTTGATCCTGACATCATAAATCTTCTGCCTGTTCAAGTACGATCTGAGACTTCCTGCAGTTCTTTGTGAAGTCATAGTTAATGTGTTGGTAGAACTTGGTACCGAATCTAAGTACATTTACTCACAAGTTTGAAGTATTTGTTCTTAAGAATTTCAGTTTTGTATTTCTTATCACACTAATGTGTCCTCGAGGGTTAATTATTACTCAAGGTGGCTTTTTGTGTTCCCAGGCAATAAAAGGTAAATGTGTGTACTGTTACAGGATCAGTGTGTGTGTTACCTCCAATCACACTGATTACATAAAAAAATAAAGGTATTTCTCATCAATAAACAGAACATTTAAATGTAGTTTTACGCAGAAGTAAGTCATTTTTAATCACATTACCTCCTCTGAATGATCATTTTATGCCATTTAACAGCTGCAAACAGAAAGTTGATCAGACAAAACAGGAAAAAGAAGCTGGTTTGATTAATCACTGACTCCATTACTTTGATACCTGAAGTATGATTAGTTGGTATTAATGTGCTTTTAATGTATTTGAGGTAAACTGTGAATGCAAGACTGTTTTTACACTGTTGTGTACCTCACTTAAGGATCTGTGTTCTTCATGCATTAAAAGTGCACCAACATAGAGAATAATAATAACTGGGAACATGTTGGGATTTGTGGTTTAGATAAACACGTCTGCCACCTCAGAGCTGTGAAACTTTAACACATTTAACGTTTATGACATGTACTCCTACTGACGGGCAGTCACACATGATTATACCGCACAAGCTTTAACACACACACACACACACACACACACACACACACTTTGCATGTACAGAAACAGATAAGATAGTGGAGTGTGTTGTAATTTCTATTCTTAGACAGAAGGTAGGCTTAGCCTTGGGTAAATATGACTGTTTCATTTCGAAATCTGCCTCACAAAGATGGATGTCGCCTACACGTTATTGATCAAACGAGGAGTGAGAACAACACGAGGTCTCACTTTCTTCAGTAAATGAAGAAAGCGGCCGCGCAGCAGCGGTTCTGCACCTTCGACTCTCTCAGACAACGGAGCTTTGTTTCTCTCCTCCAAAAACCAGGACGCAAGACGGTCTCCAAGAGAAAGAAAATAAGTCCATCAAATGTGGGCAGAGCCAGCTTTGATGACTAACCTCGCTCCCCTTCATCTCTTCTCGTCCGCTCTCTCCATCTGCCGTGCTTCTTCCAACCTCGAGCATCTCCCTCACGCACGTATTTTTATCAGGCTATTTCTGCCTCCTCCTTACATTTTCATGTTTACTCAGGTCTCGCAGCCTGGAGGTGAGGTGTAGCTGTGACCGACAAAATACACACAAACACGGCCTTTAATAAAACATACAGATCCACAGTGGGACCTTCGACACAAAACAACAAAAACACATCGGTGTTATTTGTCAGCGCCTTCTATCATAATTCATTATAATGACTTTTAAGGCCTGATTATAAAAAGATAACTTTCCATATGAGCACTGTTTCTCTCCTTTCTCCCTCGAAGCGCCGCAGTAAACGGCAGCTGGTTTAAAGCACTTTGTCACAGAGATGCTCTTTGTGCTGCTTCATCACTCCTCTTTTTTTCACAAGCTGATGAGCAGCCCCAAAATGTTTGACGGCCGCCGGCTGCGCGGGGCCGAGCGCACCTCTCGGTCTAAACCGCTGGTCTCCAGACGCCTGCAGGCTCGCTGATCTGAAATCAGTCGCCTCCTTTGTCCCGATACGCCTCCCACACAAATTGGTTCCCTCTGTGCACATGTATCCGGCCACAGGACACAAATAACTAGATGCAGCTCCCTGTAATGACATATAGTGGACAAAAAAGGCTAGAATTATGGAGGGAGGAAAAAAAAAAAAAGCCTACTTTCATCTCGCCTGCTGGGGCTGTCGAGCTCTTAAAAAGCCTCTGGTCGGGAATTCAAAATTGTAGCTGTGCCAGTGGGGGGAGGGAACATACGAGCACATACATGCACATAGACATTAGGCCTGCGATGCCCCGCGGGTGCTCACAGGGGGTCGCTTTTCAAAGACTGCAATTTGGCGTGTTTTCAACCTCAAGGCCCTGCACTATTTCATGTTGCTAATATTGGGTGACTCAAGGTCAGTGAAACGAAGGGGAATGTTAAGTGAGACGCTGAACCCGGTCCTCAAACCATCTGCGCGTCCTTTGATATGTTATACGCGCAGCGGGACGACAACACTGTCGGCCGCAGAATCAGCCAATGAATCATCTTAAACGCTCGGTAATTATGTAGGATTCACGTTAAATTACACACGTCGGTGGAACTCCTCGGAGAGCGAGCGAAGTCCGGCGTCCTCTTCGCTTCTCGGTCGCGTGCGTGTTTCGCCCAAACTGCGCTGTTTACGCCGGGACCAGAGGACTGCGTCTCCTTTTTAAAAGGGGGGGGCTGGCTGTAATTAGTGGAGTCCAGGTGTGGAGTTTTACACTCCTCATTTTGTGGAAAAGTGGAGGACGGAAGACTTTTCCTGCAGGAACAGAGGCCTCCTCTGTCTCTCCAGCATCTGGACCCAAGTCGAAGGGAGGCAAAGCGAAACGAGGGCCTCCGCTCGGGCCAGGTGAGGCAGAGTTCAACAGGAAATGGAGCTCAGGGATGCCGAAGGGCTTATTTGCTGTCTGTGGAGGTGTTCCTCTGTGTAAAACCAGGTCATTTCTGTTTGTGCACACACAGCGAAGTGTTTAAACTGGGATTCAGTCTGCTGCGTCCTCTTGGTGATGGATGTTCCAGTTTTTGTTTTTCAGGATTTGTTATTTATTTTATGTTATCGCTCTTTGCCTCTCGTCCAATGAAGGAAAAAAACATTTTAATAGACAGATCTGATGCTGAAATCCTCATTCTTCATCTTTTGAAGTTTGTAGTAAACTTTTAATTCTGTTTGCGTCTGAAGATGAAATTCTTTACTCGTCATACGAGTGCGTCTGGGACTTTTACGTATATAATAAGTGACTTATTCTGAGTGTCAGATATGGAAACTGTGGTAGTTTAAGGCAATATTATTTTATCTGCTGCACATACACGCTCTATAAAACAAGATAAAACATAAAACAAGCTCTGAAAACTTCAGGTTTACTTTGATAATTTGACAAATATTTGAGAGGTTTTGTACCACTGAAGTACAGTGTTAACAAAGATGTCAGAAAAGTTACTGATTGTGTTATTGTAGTTTATATTGTGCATTTACAGTGAATTTGTATCCAATCAAATAAGCACAAATGCTAAATAATGAAGCTGCCGTGTGTAGTTTCTGCGTGCGCTGAAATAATCTGAGAGTTGGAGGTGGTAGGGTGAATAAAAGATGAACGCAGGGAGGGGTGGAGGTCGCGGGTCGTATATTTTATTAAAGGGTTATGTGTGTTTTACTTTTCTCCAAAGCCAGTCAGAGAGTTTTGGTCGGCTTTACCTGGATTTTGTCGGCCATGTTTACTCTCTATATGCTGTATTTCCACATAAACGTCCTGGTGATAGATAAAAAGAGATAAAAAGCAGCGACCCTGTTACACCTGTCACGTGTGTTTCCTGTTTCGTCTTCAGCTCATCAAAGCCGAGCACCATTCACGGCGGAGAGCGTGCGAACAAAAGACGGGGACGTATACGCCGGAATAAAACTCCCCCCCCCTGCAGAGAACTTATTAACTTACACATCAGCACGTCGGCCCCGCTGTGTTCATCAAGGCGCCGTGAAAAGAGCGGCCCGTGTCGACGTTATTTCATCCTCCGGGCGCGTCGGGAAGGTGCAGCGTCGGAAATATGGACGCCATAAAGAGAGGCCGTGTTCCTCTGCAGCACCTCCAGATATGAAAGCTCTGTTATCTGAAAATATAACTCAACTAAACCATCTGCAAAGAGAAAAGATTTTTAGTCTTAAAGTCTCGTTGTTGTTGGTGTCCTTTGTGGAGGCGTGCCTTCACTTTAATGTGGAGTTTGGGATCTCCACAGCTGTGTGATGAGATGAAATTTAACGATTTTTTAACTTTTATTTGAATGTTTTTCTGCCACAGCGCTGAACAATGAACCGAGGCCTCGTTACGAACAATTTAATGGATTAACACAAAGACTTAGTGGGCCCACTTTGAAGAGCAGAAACAAATGAATAATTTAAGGTTTTTAGCTTTTGGAGATCTGTAAATGAAACACAGCTCATTTTGGCCCCGGGGCCCCTCCTGGGTTTGTGAAGGATTCGACACAAACATAAAAAAAACGCAGTGGAGATGTGAAGGTGACAGTGACGGATTTAAAGTGTCACAGGGCAGCAGGAGGAGCGGCGAAGGTTTCCGTCATAACGTTTCTCACGAGATTCAGAAGAATTTCATAAGAATTCATTGAGAAAATCAGCAGGTGACGTCTTTTCTTTTTTCCATCGTACAACAAGTGAAAAACGGTGAAACGTGGCTCTTCCGTTTGTTCCGGGTGTTAACCACAGGAAGGTTCCTCTCTCCTCCTCGCTCAGTAAACGTTAAAATCTCACGAGCGTCGTCACGTGTTATTTCCATCGCACATTTTGCTCTTGTGAACATATGAGTGAAGATTCCTGAGAGATGCTGGGTGTGGCTCATAATCTGTGAACGCTTCCTGATGACACTGAAGGATTTTTTTCTTTAGTGCCACTGTCGGCCAGCGCTTTCAGAGATATCAAAGAGGCCAGACAGCGGCAGGGTGCCTTACTTCAGCCCCAACCTCGTCCAAACGCCGCTCAGCTGAAATATCAAACGGTGATGTCACGGGCCCACCGACGCCTGCCAACCTGCGGCGGTGCTGAGTGTGCATCGCTCCCCTGCGGCGCCGCTGCATTGAGCTGTCAGGTCGTGCGGAAAGCTTCGGCCTTTATCCTCCTCTAGTCTCCGCGCTCATTTTCTTTAATCTGCCCCGCCGAACAAGCCCGGGTCAGAACCCCTTTCCTGCGAGACCGGGACTAATTCCTTCCCGGGCAACTGGGATTTGTAGTCAGCAATCCTCTGACATCACCTTGAGAAGGGAAAAAAAAAGCGGCTGCGTTACACGATAAGGTTAATGAGGAAGGAGCCCGGTCCTCTCCGCGCGGGGCGACGGCCCTCCGGAGACGACGCCGAGCCGCTCGCTCCGCTCAAATCTGACCTCCCGAACATCTTCGCAGCCTGCCCCCCCCCCAGCCGGACCGGTGCCTCTGCGCGTTTGATGTCGCGGCAGGAAAACGTGTAAGTCGGCTGTTGTTGGGTCCAGATGGGGACGCCGCTGATGAGCGAGGGCGTCGGGCGAAGCTGTCGTGACACGCCGCGTCAGTTAGCAGTTTTAAAGGCGCAGGGAGGACATGGTAATGATATGTGTGTGTGTTCGGGGAGGGGGGGAGGGGGGTGCTTGTTGGCTGCGAAGAGCTCCCGGAGGAACTGATTATCCCTGTTTTAACTTATGAGGCTGAGTGGGGGGTGGGGGGCTGGGCAGGAAGCAGGGGTGGAGGTGGCGTTGGTGGCGGCTGTGAACAGCGAGCTAATTAATTACACATTGGCTTGTGGGAATATTCAGTCTAAATGCCACTCAGGTCCCTGTGAGGCGACACACTTAACAGCTACAGAACAAAAGATGCAAAACACACACACACACGTCCACAACGGGATTAAACAAAATTCTTCAGTGTAATTTTCCATGTGATCAGCTGCATTTCGGAAATCGTGTAAAGAAAGAGTCAGACTATTATATATTTAAAAGGTGTTTCCCACTAATAAGGAAAAACTTTTGGGCCACTGATTATTTAGTGTGTAACACACTGATCAGACTGGACGGAGACACAGAAACAGGGTTGGGGTTATCCCTTTAACTCTGACATCAGCAAGAGCTCGCTCCTCTGTTTCTTCATGTACGAACCACAAACGTTGATGTTTTTGTTCTTCAAATGCACTTTTGACAGTCTGGGCTGAGCCTTGATTAATGTGAGGGATTACTTTTTTAATGAGTAACTCATTATAGTTTCAGACTAACTCGTCTTATTATAAATCAACTAACCACGACTGTGCAGCAACAACAAGGGTGTGCACACAGCTAACTTCCTCTCGAGTCATTTTATCATTTTCGTCTTCCTGAAGTGAGATATTCTGGCTTTAGGTCTGCAGCAGCCTCACACAAAGTGTTTAAACAGTATCTGGTTGTCTCGGGTCACGTCGAGGTCTTTGTGTTAATCTAAATTGTTGTGCAATCGCAAAGAAAATGTTAATTAGTAAAAAGTAAGTGAAAAAAAAATCCAAAGTGACTCAGTTTGGTGCTGTCAGCTGCTTTTATGCTAATATCTTAATAGTCATTTTTCAAAATGAAAAAGAGATTATATAACAGCACTTGGATGTATTTGGACATTTCATTGTTGTTTAAAATGTGTTTTTGTTTTCAGTGTTTTTTAGCATTTTTGAACAGCATGTTTCATATTTAGTGCGCTCACAGCCCGTCGAGCCGGACAGCAGAGACAGAAGAAGAAGAAAACGGCAG
>JAOXYL010000050.1:918247-928815 GCA_028564955.1 Terapon puta
CACACACACACACACACACACACACACACACACACACACACACACACACAGATGTGTGAATGATGAACAAAGAGATATTCGATGCAGCTGCATATACAGCAGACTGACAAAAAAAACAAAACAAGAGCTCTTTGATTTAGTCTAAACATTAGTTTCCACACACCTGCAGACACACACACACACACATACACACACACCAATCAAGGAAATGGCAGTACGAGCAGCAGCCCCACACTCAACGCTGACCTTTCACTCACTTCAATCCGTTAAATAAAAAGCACCCCATCAATCCGGCTCTGACACTGCTAACATACCTCATCTCTCTCTCACACACACTCTCACACACACAGAGACAGACACACACTATCAATCACATGTCAGCGTACGCTAATGCACCTCATCTTTCATTCATGGAGAGGAAGCGGCATGAATAAGCAGCAGCTCTGTTCATGCTGAAATGTGGGATTAGCACTGTTAACTGAACTGAACCTCACACTGAATTACAGCTCGAAGTGTGCGTGTGTGTGACGCCACGGCGCCACATCTGTTCGAATTTAGGCTCGGAGGAACGTGATTGGTTGATGCTGCGTTGTGATCGCTACTTTGGGACATATTAACACTTTTCAACAAAACATCTTTTTTATGCCAAGAAGAAAGCTCCCAAATGATAAATGTCATCCAATGGCAAGCAACCAACTTTGCTTAATTAAATCAATTTGCGTAAAAGTGGCGATTCATCTTTTTAAATAATTAACAGGAAAAGAAATCTAAAGCATCTGTGGGTACTTTCTGGTACCTGACGCTGTCTGATGTGCAATTGTGGAAGAAAATGTATTCACAAATAATGCCAATAATTGGTGCTTTAAGTTATGTTAGTAATTATGACGTCAGTAGGTTTGGATGGAGAAGAAAACACACTGGGCTGAGCTTTCATTCAACCATTCTGATATTTCACAAACCAGAATGTCTTTAAAATCAATCATATGTGATAGTCAAATAAATTTATGCCAGCAGGGCAGCAAAGTTTAAAAATCGCAAACAAATAATTATTTTTTTACACGATCTAAATCAGGTGAGCTTCTTTGCCTCCACTTCCTCTTTGCACTCTGCGCATTAAACAAGCACCTACAACGAGCACATCAGAAATGAAATGGAATTCATCTGATTCACCCTCTCCATTAGGTGAATAATCTGAGTTTTGCATAATGTTGAATCGAGTCTGAGCGTAGTGGCTCATGTAAATGCCTGAAAGCCCTCGAACGTGAAATGATTCTAATAATACTGCGGCTCCAAGTCAGCGGTTTCATTTTGTTAAGTCCCTCACAAACTTGGATTGTTTTAGAAAAGGTGCAAAGAAGCCAGACTTTTCTCAGCAGTTTGATTCGATTTGACTTTTCATGTAAGTCGGTTTATTGTCCGTTCGGTCTTTGCCTCAGCGTCTCCATCTCCTGCACGTACACTTTCTGTCTGTCGTGTCTCGCTCTCTGTGATTCCACACCCTCCGAATTCTTGGAATTGAGTTTCCCTCGTTACCCTCCCGCCGCCCCCCTCCCCGTCCCTGCACATGCTTTTCTTTTCTTTTTTTTTTTTTTTATTCCTTGTACTAGTCAAGTCTGGCATGGCCTGTGTTTTTCACCATAGAAACCGACATAACAGACCAACACAGCCAAGCTCGGGCTCAGCAAACAGAGACCAAATAAAATCCATCATTCAGTCGGTGTGTGCGAAAGCCTTTTTTCTTTCCCCCTCTCTCTCCTCGAGGCACTCGCGCCTTACTTTAGAGCAGTTCCAGAAGGACAAGGAGGGTGTGGGGGGGAGGTGAACAAAATTTTGAACACAGACGTAATTCGGCAAGTCGCCTGCTGAAGGCAATAAGCATGTCAACGTGCAGGAATAATAATCCAAAGACGCAAGAAGAAACCATATAAAAGCTTCCAAAACATTACAAAACCTGCAAATGGAGTAATATGCCAGACAGCATAATAACATCTTCAGAGGGTTCCTGCAACGCTTGTTTTTTATGATAATGTTATTCATGACTACATCACCTGGTGAGACATGACATTACGCGTCGCAGCCTTCATGATGTCATTTGATGATCCCGCTCGTCGGCAAATTATCCAGACCGGCTGCTGAGACTCATCAAATCTTTTGTTCTAACGACTAAATCGCTTTAAAACTGCAGCGCTGCACCTTCCCGGCACACAAACGCGCCGAAAACCTACCAATTTGATCCCATTCTTATGATGTAATCCCCTAAAATGTCGGATATTTGTTTTAGTTATGTAAGCTCCCGGCCCCTCCAAACCCTCCACTGGGTCTGCCAGATGGAACAAATGACGAATCTCAGACGTTTGGCGTTTCCTGGCCAGAGAAGCAGGGGAGGGCTGACTTCCAAACCATTTCCTAAGACGCAAACTGTTCAATGAAACCCACACATATCAGAGAGTGTCTGAATCCGTGGAAAACAACGGCAGATAAAAGAGGCGACTGCGCACGTCGTGCCGTGGCGGTGCTTCGGTTTCTTCCTCGCTCTAAGTGGGGAAGCACACGCAGTAATGCCAGTGTAACCATCAAATTATTGCAGATTATCGTAAGCTGCCAAAAGCTTTGGAGCTGCAGGCTTCCCAAAGCCAACTGTAAGACTTTTTAAGACCTCATTAATGCTAGATGGGATTGAATTTAAGACCAATTTGAGAACAAAATGGAAGAAACAAAGCTGATGAAATATGGCTTTCTGGCAACGTATATGCTGGTGGATGTTTTTGAAAAGTTTTGGCAGCGACGAATGGATTTCCAAACAACCGAGCAACAGGAAAAGTAGCCGCTGGTCACTACACAGCATGTGAGAAACATATCATTACATCCTGAAAAATAAGACCATTAACTAGTTTTTAAAGTAAAATCTGAAGACCTTTCAAGGACTGCGGACACTGCAGAACATTTTAAGTACTGACTGCTGTTTTCTGGGCTTTGGGAACACTCCAGCAACCTACACACTGGAAGCCAAGTCTCATAAATAATATGCTTTTCTTTTTCTGAAATGCACCCGTTCATTGGGGAGGGCATACATTATGTACACACACACACACACACAAACATAGTCACTGTCTGCTGACACTGACCAGCGCCAGGCCAATCAGCCGGCCGTCTGTCGCTCTGGACAATCAGCTCTGCTGCCCTTAGCCAACCCCAAGGCCCTCTGGGATATCTGGGCTGGGAGAGAGGGAGAAAAGAAAGGGAAAGGGAGGGAGGGCGAGCGCCGATGGTGGCAATAGGAAAAGTGTACGTGACACGGAGACGAGAGCCAGAGAGACAGACTCTGGCAGAAGACGTCACAAACTCTCTATCAGCCGTCTCTGGACTCTGTCAGCTGTCCGTTACCGTCGCTCTTTTTCTCTCTTTACATATCGTTTAACTTCCATCGCTCAAGTGCCATCTCTTTGTCCTGTCTGTCCCTGCCAATTTAAAACTGCACGCTGTGACAAAGGCCCTGCAGCCGTTATTACTTACTATGAAACCTACAAACATGACTAATGGCGACTAAAAATATTAGTCGCGTGTCTGAGCTGCAGCCGGCCTGAGAAGAGGACGTTACACCGGAGGCTCGTCTTCCAGTTAAGTACAAGGTATTTTCCCCATCTCCTAATCCTCTGCAACCATGACACAGTTACATAATTGCATTTGGTAAACTATGTGACACCCCCCCCCCCACCTCCTCCTCCTCCTCCTCCTCCCGTCGACTCCCTCCAATCTCACATCGCACTCATCTGTTATGTCTGAGGCCGAGGAGACGAGATTCCCAGACAGACTTATCACAGTCTGTTTTGTTACTGCGCTGAGGAACACACAGTTACTTTCATCTGTTCCTTCAGAAGAGAAAAAAAAAAATCCTCCCAATCAAAGATTGAATTCGCAGGCCGTCGTTTCAATGCTGAGAAACTCCAGATAAAGTCGCCTGCTTGTAATCTCCATTTTATCAGTTAAGCACAATACTGCAGGACTTTTGGTATCGGCTGTGTGCGTGTTTGTGTGCGGTTTCCTCTCAGTGAGCTCATTGTTTTTGAGAGCATGAGGCTTTATCGGGGGACTTGGCCGGCGATCTGCCGCGCGTACGAATGCTAACGCTCATGTTGGCGACACAATGTAAGACCGAACACCGGACAGCGCACGCCAAGGCAGCCTCATGAAGGACGGCCCAGACCTGGTGGACTGAGGAGACACGTGGACCTCTGCTGAGACGGATCATCAATTAATCGATTCCCAGATCGACAGAAAATCTATTCAGTACTGAGGTCAATTTTCTGAAAAGAATGTGAATATTGGCGTGTTTCTTTGATTTTCGATTATATTATTTGATTACAGCTCTGAATGCTTTTGTGTTTTTAATTTCTGATTGGTTTTCTTGAGGCCTGGCACCTAGTGGCCATTGAAGGAAGTGCGGCCAAAAAACTTAAATCATGCAGGATGCCAGGGTAATAAAAAAAAGAACTAGTGGTAGAAGTTAGTCGTGATTTTAAAAAGCACAGCCTGCTTGTTTGGATAAAGGCAGCTCTGATGGTCCGGGGTGGTCCTGTCTAACTCAGGGACTCGAGGCTCTGATGTCATTGCACACAAACAGTCCCGTCGTTTTTTAGCCGTCCTGTGCAAACCGCTCCTGACCTCTTTTGTTCGCCGCGACACGAGGCCTGGAAGTCGCGGCCGTGGCGCCAAAAATTCAAGCTTTCGGGGGGCTAATTTGCCCACTGGGACACCTTGAAAGGTCGTGAACAGAGGGGAAAGAGCTTAAGTTGGAGAGCAGAGAGACAGAACATCTGTCTTTCTCTTAGAGGACGGGGAAATAAAAGTGTTGTGTCCAGAGTCCAGAATGTACCAGTTGGAGCTGGCAGGCCTGGAGATTTTCCACAAGCTGTACTTCCCTGAGAGGTCTCCCTCTTTCCTCTCGCTGTCTCGCTCCCAAACTCTCTTTCTCGTCCCTGCACCGCCTCAGGATTCTGTCTTCCCTCCGACAACATGTGACGATAAACCTTTAAAATACACATTAAACAAAGGAGAGTATGGAGAGAGGGGGGAAAAGAGAATGGGAGCAAAAAGAGGAAACGGCCATTTCCTCCACTTCCCATTCCCTTTATTTTGTCCCGTCATGAGGGAGGGAGGGTACGGCTTCATGCTCCATGCGAGGGAGGAGAAAGTAGGAAGGCAGAAAATATCACAACAAAAGGGGGAGGGAGAAGAAAGGCACAAGAAAAATAAAAAATGTATCAAGAGCTGAGGCAAGCAGGAAGCTGCCTGCGGGCTTAAGTGCAGGGAAATTAACATCAAACTGTCTTTAGCTCCGCCGCTCGCCACAAACAAGGGCCTCGCCTTTCCCCGGCGTCTCCACGGCCTATAAAAAATACATTTAAAGGAAGGGAAACTCACACGTCTCGCCGCTGCCGTCGAGGTGAAACCACGCACTGGTTTGAACTTCACAGAGAATATGTTAACGCCAGGCCAAAGTTTAAGACGTAACCGGCAGACGCGCTCCTGACGGCAGATAAGCGCCACGGACTGCAAATAGATGTGGCGAATTAGAAGGAGGCTAAGGTGCTAATGGCCCAAGACTAATAAGAGTACTTAAGTCAATTAGGGGGAGTACAACTATCATCCCTCAACCGGCTTCATCCCTCCATTTGTCGAGTTTTATGTTCACTCCCCTGCAAAGCCAACAGCTCTTAGTTCTTTAACTGGATTAGTCATGAAAAATGACTTCCAACACTCGCGGGTGCGTAGGACCGGCATCAGAAAAACTGGGTGCTGTCAACCGCCGCAGCATCACGCCGCCACATGACCACACACACACACACACTGAACCGACGTTGGGCAACCACAGCTGGATGTGAAAGTGAGTTGGCGAGCGCGGGGGGTGTGTGTGAGCGAGTAGGTCGAAGTCCCCCAGCGTGATTGAACCCAATCCCTCCTCGGCTGTGAGGGGGGGAGGAGCGGGGGGGGAGGTGGTAGTGGTGGTGGTGGTGGTGGGGGGGGCTAAGTAGGCAACCCAACCCTGGCGAGTCTGCAGCGGCCGTAGTGAGCAGTGACGCCGATCGATTTCATCGTGTAGATTAGATTTGGGGATGGAGCTGATGGTGCTTTGAGTGGGGGGGGTGGCAATCATCAGGCGCCTGGTTGGTCTTTTGGAGTCTGCTGGAGCCAACACACACAGAGGCCGAGGGGGATGTCGGGATGGGGGTGGGTTGGAAGGAGTGGAGGGGTGGGGTGGGGGGGCGATATCGAGGCTGGCTGGGGGTGCAGTTAGGCAGCTGTTAGCGTTTCAGAAAAAATTAGCACCAGGTTCATCTGTAAACAATGAGCTCATTCTCTCTGCTAGAGCGCCGCGCAACACACCACATCTGTTTCGGAACAAGCAGTCTTATTCAAGGCCCACACTGAGGTAATCCACACCCCCCTTGTAAAAATCAAACTGGGAAAAGCACTTGAGAGGACCTCATGTAACGTCCTGCAACGCCGTGAAGGTTTTTTTCTAACATGCGTGACTTGCATGTACACCACCACGGCCCAGTGTGGACATAAAGATTAATATTAATGAAGACTACGTATGGGGAGACTTCCTGTGTGCTTGTGGTGGGGAGGGGGTGGGACCTCAGATGTTTCAATCATGTCACAGGCAAAGAGGGTAAAAAGCAGCTTCCTGTCTCAACATACAATTAGCCCGGGCTCTCTCCATTTCACTTTATGACTTCCTCTTTTTTATCCATTTCTAAAGTACACCTTCAAAGTTAGTGAATCAGCGTATAGAGATTTTTCTCCAAACGTCATAACACATGATAACTGTTCTAAAATGATCATGGTTTGGGTTGTAAAAACTACCTTCTCGAGGTTACACAAACTTCATAATTAGCCCTGTGACTTGTCCCAACATCTTCCCTAATAAAACCGTATCTTGTTAAAAATGACACATCAGGTCATTTCTAAGCAGTGAAACCATTAAGGGAACGAAACTAACTAAATCACCCGCCCAGTCCTTCCAGTAAATCTACGATGTAAAGTCACAGCCGGAGGAGCCCTGTGTGGAAAGCTGATATGATGTTTTGTGTACGTCCTCATAAAGGAGCCCGGCTTTATCTATAGGATGACAAAGCCTCAGAGGGAGACAGTGGGTGACTCAGACAACAGGCGCATCTATAGAAAGCTACTGTGCACTATAGCGAGCTGCTGTATATAGGTCAGCTATATTCTCCTATAGCAGCACCGCGCGAGGAGCAGACAGCTGCTGCAACCCCTGGACGTGTTCGGAGGAAACGTGGCCGCTCTCAAACATCACCGCTTACGGCGCCGGGAGTCTGCTCATATTCTGCTCTAACATTTAACTTTTTCAATTAAACAGCAGAGTGAGCGAGGAGGACCCACGGCGTGTTGGTGGAGCCTGAAAATAGAAAACAAGTGTAAAATCGACTGTTCTCCCTCACAGTCTTTAGTCATGTACTACTCAGTGTGTGTGTTTGTGTGTGTGTGTGGCTGGCAAGAGGGTCAAACAGACAAGAGGAGCAGGTGGCACCCAGGTGGGTGCTGCCGGGTTGGTGGGTGAGGATTGGTGGGCGCTGCCCTTTCACGATCCACGTGCCATCTGCCTCGGCCGGCAGTGACTGCGTCCCGGTGACAAAGAAGGAACAGAGGGACGGAGGAAGAAAAGTGCACCGCCATGTCAGCTTCACCGCCGCCGTCCTCTACGTTTGGCTCCGCTTCCTGTTGTAAGCGACACCACTGCTGCGGCACGGCTCCAGCGGCGCCTGCATCACTCGGGTCCGGCTCGTCCCAACTTACACAAACCTACATCTGTTTGCAGCGTGGAGTAAAGTGGAGGGATCGGCCTCGTCTCCACAGAGACCCGATGTCGCACTCTGCCAATTTAATTTGGCAAACCAATTTATGGAATAGTTAATTGCAACACTGCTCTATTTAACAGTGAAATGAGCTCTGGAAGATGTCCTCGGTCTTGTGACCTTAGAAATGTCATATATTTTAATCAGAGCTGGGAAGTGGCTTGAGCGATAGTTCACCGCGCGCGCCGTCCTCGGAGAGAAAATTCAATTTTGTGTCGAGTTTGACAAACAGTGTTTTTTTTTTTTTTTTTTTGCGGTCACTTCGGGGGCTTTTCATCTTCCACATCAAAAACAGGACGAATGAGGGGTCGGGATGTCCACGCGATCTGCTGGCGGCTCGTGTTTATGAGGGTCCGCTACACCTGGCTTTCTTGTTATAAAAATGGAGACTGGCAGAAATAAAATGGGGGCTTGTTGCGGTGCTTAAATCCGTCTCAGCTTTCTCTATCTTCCTCCCATCGGAACGGGAGAGGGGGGAAAAAGTCGTAGGAGCTATTTACGAGGAAGGTCACACCGAGAGGGCATGGCAAGGAGCCAGCAGTCTCTCTCCTCCTCCTCCTCCCCATGTCTTTCTTCTCCTCTCCACATCTCCTCGTCTAACTCTGAATGCTAAAATCGACTCTTTTATTTTGGGACTGAACTGGAGGTAGTGAATATCTCGCAGCAGTGTCCTCCCATGTGGTATCATTCTGGGTACATTTACTAAAGTTTGCCCTCTTTATGGAAAACGTCTCTGACTTTCTCAAATTCTCCAAGTTAAGGACGATTTAATGTTCGCTAAATTGGATCCAGCCACAAGGGGAAGTCCAGGGTGTTGGCATGTTGGATTTTCCTACATTTCCCAGGACTCTTTGGAACACTTCCCATGAAAGGCATCACACAACGTTGGCTAACATTAGCCATCGGGAGCTAATGGTCATCAAACCGCCAGCAGATCCTCCATGTTACATCAATCTGTTCAATTTAGTCATTGATCTGAGAGTGATCAGCCTGATTAGTGTTGCTCTGAAATAACAGCAGAAGAAGTGCCTACATAAAAAAAGAGGCTCAGCGGTAAAAATAAAAATAAAAATCTTAATTTGCTCATTTTAAGCCGAGGGTTGTTCAGTTTTCTGTCACCTGCTCGGAGTCGCTCTCGTCTGCCGGCTCAGGACTGACGGACGGATGATGGAGGAGCCTCTGGTCCGGAGCTCAATAATAACTTTTAGCAGTCTAGCCAGGAGGCTGGAGGCCCAGACTACAGCTGTTCCAGCCTCCGGCCTCCCCCCTTCCCTCCCTCCCTCCCTCACCAACGCCCGCCTCTCGCTCGCTCTCTTTGCCTCAGTGGTTGTTCGACAACACTAATGTATTCTGCAGCCTCTCTCTCTCTCTCTCTATCTCACACCAGTTTAATTAGCACAACCCACAACGAGGAGCAGGAATGTGCCTTCTCCAGATATTAACGGCCAATAAACGGCCTTTAATTAAAGCTCCGGCATCATCTGCCGAGTTGTATGACGGCGTCTGATCCATATTGTTATCGCGTTGATCAGTGCTGTTCAACCTGCACTAATTGATGATATTATCCCACTTAGTGCTGCTTCTTAATTTTACTTTATAGCTTTCTGAGAGTCCGTTAAAGAAGTGAGGAGATGTTTGTTTTTCGCTGAACGCACTTCAGCCGGCACAGCTGCTTCAGGAGCTTCACAGATATTGAATACCTTTCGCCACGTCGAGCAGAAAATATCAATCGACAGTTGAACCCTGGCGCGTTGTTTTTTTTTTTTTTCCTCCCTCTCATCGGGTCCTTGTGCCGCCGAGCCTCGGCAGCCCCCACCCCTCCGCCGCCCCCGCCGTCCCCACCACCCCCACTCGCACACTTGAAAACTCAAGAGAGCACTCCAGCAGGAGTAGGCAGCGGCAGAAGAGGGTTAGATTGGGTGTGAAATACGTTCTGCGACTTTCAAACGAGAAAAAAGCGCCGCGGCATCGCTGGCGTTGCGGGCGAGCAGGAGCACCTAGTGGAGGACTCTCCCTTTGATGTTTAATTTAGAGAGAGAGAGAGAGAGGGAGGGAGGGGGGGGCGAGGCTGAATGGGTGGGGAGTGGATGGAGGGAGAGATGCTGGAAGTGTCGAGTGTGCTGAAACTCCGCTGTTTTCCATCAAAGGCTTTGGGTTTCCTCTCCTTTTCATTTATTCACCAGCAGTGATAAAGGAGACTACGGGCTAGAGTACAGCAGATGAGAGAAAAGGCTCGGGGACAGCGAACAAGGACAGGAGAGGAGGAGGGAAGGAGTGAGGGAGGAAGACTGGGGAAGTGGTGAGGGAGGGAGGAAGAGCAGGAGGAAGCGAGGGAAGTGGAAAAGAGGTTTTTGAAGGAGGTTCTGGTGGAGGGTCGAGCCAAATCTGGCTCACGGAGGCAGTCTCCTCCACCATTTCCTCTCTTGTCTTGCTCTTATTTCCCCTCTGTCTTTATCTCTCCTCCTTCTCCACCCCCCCCCCTCCATCTCTCCTTCCCCTCTCCTCTGCTGGGGACTCCATCCTCCTCCTTTCTGCTCGCTGAGTGAGAAGTGGAGCTGTGTGCCAGGCGGAGGAAGCAATTAAAAATTAATGGAAGCTGAGTGATAGAGAAACCTGCAAGGGCGTGCCGCCCGCCACACACACACACACACACACACACACACACACACACACACACACACACACACA
>JAOXYL010000050.1:998236-1010367 GCA_028564955.1 Terapon puta
ATCACTCGGATCAGGTCGAAGTCGGCCAGCCCGAGAGTGAGGCCCGGGGACAGCTTGATGCCATCGATGCCGTCCACCACCGCTTTGATGTCCTGAAGGGGGACGAGGTCAGACAGGTACACGTGTGGAGGTGCAGTCAGGATAAATACATGTGGGTAGAATATCTTAATGTTCAAGTTGTAGGTGAAAGAATGATTGAGAGGCCATATTTTTCGCGTCGTATATTCAAAACAGACATCAGTTTAGCTTCTGGCAAAGGAAAATATAATTATTTTATGATTGAGTTTCATGCAATTATTTCTTCAATGAGTGGCAGTGATTCAGAGCTCTTCTCACCTCTGTGTCTGCATCTTCTGTTTTATCCACTGTACAGTTGTGCGGTAGAAATGGTACTAAAAAAAAACAAAAAAAAAACAACACAGAAACGGAGTTAGTTTCAAAGTGATTGAACTGAATCTGCAACCTTCGCCATGTTGTTCTCATCTGCGGCCAGTAGATGGAGGCAGAGTACAACCTTCAAGTCCAGATATCCACAGGAAATACCAAACTGGGTCAATCCACAGGAGGTCCCAGACCAGCTCATATCAGGGACCCCCAAACACCCCCCCCACCACCAATCACTTCACAATCTCCTTTTAATAGGATTTAACACTCTGTGGCTCTGTGGGGCCCCGTCGGAGCGCGGTTGTGTGGTTAGGTAACGCTTACATGCTTACATAAGAGGTGACAGTGACAGCGAGGTGAGCAGGATCCAGAACAAAGTAGTCCTTCTATTATTCATCCGCCTGGTGACTCCTGGAAAAACATCAAGAGCCCCTGACTGCCTCCTGATCCTGCTCCCTCGGTGTACTCTGCCCTCGGTAAAGCTTTGGAGGTTAATTCACGGCTCTAAACTATCTGTTGTTTGTTTGTTTCCGATGCTGTCATATGTGTCTCACTGCTGCAGAGCTTCAGATCTGAGGAGTGGGTGTTGGATG
The DNA here is from genome assembly GCA_028564955.1 of Terapon puta. Classification (NCBI taxonomy): domain Eukaryota; kingdom Metazoa; phylum Chordata; class Actinopteri; order Centrarchiformes; family Terapontidae; genus Terapon; species Terapon puta. The sequence continues at coordinate 999,214 of JAOXYL010000050.1, forward strand.
TGACAAAGACAGAAAGCTGATGTAAACACGCGCCAAGTCTGGTTTATGTTAAGCCTGAAAAGTTAGCCAAGCTTCCCTCAGGCTAACTCTGAGCTAAGAGCGTGTTTCCATGGTAACAACAAGTACCACCAAATGAAGGAAAAAGAGGAAAACGTGGCTCCTAATCTGGTAACGCTGTTGTGGAGCGAGTGATGAGTTTTTAAAGATACACACAGCGGAGAGGATGCGGTCGGTCCTTTAAAACTATCCCGACGAGTCAGCAGAAGACCTGACATGTCAGCTCGGACCGGCTGAGGTTTTTCTGCTACGCTGAGGTGTTTTATTGTGTGTGTTGAACACCTTTTGAAGGACTTTTTACTGGGAACATTTTGTGCTGGAGTCATAAGGGCTGAGAGGTCTGACGTGGTTCCCCTTTGTTGTACACTGCTTTTTGACTTACTTAAGATAACAGGAAATGCAGTGGACTTTAGACCACTGATAATTGAACTGAAGAAAAATGATTTTTTTTTCTTTACTGAGACATATTTTTCATCAATGCCCTCAAAAACAAGAGTTTCTTTACTGTTTTGTCACTTTTTCCAGTGCAAACACACTGAAAACCTGCTTAGAGTCATTGTGTAAAGTGGATTTTGGACATAAGCACCCTCAAGTGTTTATGCCGCTGCTGTAAAGTCGTCCTGGGATGACTCAGCTCAGGTCGGCCTCCAGTAATGCCTTTTTAATGTCAGTAAACAGACCTTGTGTTTGTGTGTTTTTTCCATCTTACACACAGCATAGGCGAGTGTGTGAAGCAGATCTGCAAACATACCGTTAAAAACAAGAGTATGAGAGCAGTAAAATGCCCTTTACAGTACGATCTTTAGATTATCAGCTGTACATTGGATATCTTAATAAACAGGAGACAGCAACATGGTAGTACTCTTCTCTCTTGTGGAAAAATAAAAAAGTTTGGGTGTCTTACTCCCGTCTGTGTCCTCTGTGTCGTCTGGTGGAAGGTCCACCTCCTCACTCTTGGCATCTGAAGGGGGCTCCTGGGATGGCATGGCTGGATCCTGAACAAAGAGATTCAGAAATCCAGCTAAACATCCCCCCACACATTCCCCCAAATATCCACGGACACATCCGCTCGTGGTTTTACACTCCCGGAGGAGCACGTGATAGATCATGTTTGTGATGAAGGGAGCCTGCGTCTCTCTCAGCTGATGCACAGACATGCTGCTCTCCAACAACAGTGCAAGGGTTTCTCCGGAGGCATCGAGTCAGTTCCTCTTATCACGCCTCAAAGGCCTGCTGCATTGATTATCTGCTCAGCTGTGTCTTTGTGATTGGTCAGATGTTTGTTTTTGGGTCAAATGGATTAATTACACGGAGAGCACAACCACTAAACTCAATGTCTCATTAAAGTGGGAGGAGCGACCAAGCTGCAAAGACTAAATAAAACAGGAAATGTTCAGAGAGCTTTTCAGAGCTGTGCGTTAAACTGAGGAGGTCAAACTGTGAGACCACGTTAAAGTGATTTTGGCGACCCAACATGCAGCTGGGACAGTTCGATGTTTTGCTCTCAAAAAGTGCACAGAGAGTGACATTAACTCATCTAATGCTTTGATGGCTTCAAGCAGACAGCCTGACATCTAAAAAGCACCAATGAAATATATTTCTTATGAAAAGACTGTGTGCGGTGAGCCTGGTCTGTTATTTAATCACAACACAAACCAGGAAATTTGATGACTGTCTTAAAACATGGATCTTATATGTGTTCTGGCGGTTATTTCTATTAAAAAAAACCCCAACATATTCAAGATATTTTAGGATGTTTGTGGAGCTTTTACAGCTATTTGAAGGTTTCTGATCTCTCTGACCTGCTTCCTCTCGAGAGTGTTATTTCGCCATCTGAAAGTCTACAATGGCCAAACACGCCTTGAAGGAGAGCTCCTGTTTTACACATAAGAGTGTTTCCTGGTCTTTAGGAGTTTTTTTGCAGCTTGCATGTGTTAAATATGAAGATGAGCAAGTTTTCATGTACAGCAGAAACTAGCATAAATCATCTCCGACCAAACTAACAGCAGCTGTTATGCATGGTGGAAGAATAATACAAGTACAATAAAGCATCTTTTCACTGATTGGACTGTGCTGGACTTATTTTGCTACGAACTTGTGATGTTGGGGCACATTATTAAGAGTAAAGATAGGGTGTTAAATTCATGTTCTGACAGTCTGAAAGTCTGAAAAATGACTGAGTGAGTTCAATATTAGAACAATTGATAGTAAATATTGGAAAAGCTTTAACCAGAATTGTGTTTTAAACTTAAAGAAAGGGGTTCTGCAGGACCATGTGCAGTAAGGGTATATAAGCGTGTAATTAGCACATAAAAGTCTCTTGATGAGGGCGACTGTGTTGGACATCATTGTTTGGTCCTGTGCAGTGCGACGTGATCAAACACTCACCATAAGCCTTTGGCAGGTCTGAGGGATGAGTCTGTGACAGCGCTTATGGACCAGCAGTTTGCAGGTGATACACTTGTAGCCCTGCCTGCCCAGCCCCCATATCCTTTCACTACAGTGGCCACAGTAGGCTTTCTGCAAAACACACACACACACACACACAGGACACACTGGCAGGTCAGTCTTTACCTCTATGACACCATCAGCAGACAGTGACAGGGAAGGTTTTCTACATCAGATTTATAACACTTTTAATTAGGAAACATCTGTTCATTGTTCTTCACAACTGAGTATCAAACTGCTGAGTACCAACAAAAAAGTCTCACCGCTGAACATCTCTGCATATTTAGTTAAAGCTGCAGTAAGTCAGGCTTCATTTTGACCAGCAGGTGACAGACGAGTTTAAAAATCACACACGCTCGACGTGTCCTGGTCTTTTAAAGTTGAGTTAGCGTCTGTTCACACGTCCTGCACAGACAGACGACCACCTGATGATTTTAAGTCCACGTTCAGAGCGAGTTTGGCCGAGCGCGCCGGGAGCTGGTCTAGCAGCACAGCGGGGGTGCCAACACTGAGGCCTGCAGCGATATGATGATAATAATATGACTAACTGTTGTTTTTGGTGTCTGATGAACCCTCACATTCACAGATCTGTTACTCCCTGAACTTCCTGGATCACTTTTGTCTGGTTGCTTTGTGATGCAGGTGGTGTGATGGGAGACTTTTTCTGAAAACTGAAGAGAATCAACCAAAACAATCTATTTAAAACAAACTTTAATTTGCTAAATTAAAACATCATGCATCAAAATAAAGTCTTCATTTTGTTCAGGTAAAGACACTCAGAAGTTTTGGACATTTTTTCCTACATTTTCACACAATAATAAATCTTCGTGGCACATATATTATATCTATTTATATTTTTCTTTTTTGTTTTACATTTTATATTAAGAGGATGTCTACAGACCCTGAATTAAATCTGAAAACGCCAAAGGCAAAAAATGGTGCTTTACTTTATGTGTGCATTATTTCTTATTCATTTCTTGAAAGTTTCCTGGAAAGAAGAGTGTAATCTTAATTATACGGAAATTAAACACGAGGCTCTTATTTTAGTTGTGCTGAGCTGCAGATTTTTAGAGGAATTTCTCTAAAGTAACTGCTTCACATTTTTGCATGCTGAGTTTAATGCTGTGCTCAATTACACACTCTTATTAAATGGTTCCTTTCTGGAAATTTAACACAACAAATTGACAGATCTATGAAGTGTTTACAAACAAATCTTAGTTAGTTTCATGTTATAGTGACTTGTAGAAGCTTTACCGATGTAAATATCTATATTTTCCAATTCAAAATGTAGTTACTTCCTCCTTTATACACTTTTATCCTGTGCGTCGTTCTATCTGCTGTAACCTTCAGGTTCCTCCCTTCCCTCCACACATCTACTGTACAGACTTCCTGAAGTTCACCCCTCATTACGTAACTCGGTCTCCAGAGTCTTTGGGCTTTTTTGTTTTTTTAAGCTGGCCTTTTACATCACTGTATTATTACCAAAAGATGTTAAGTTTGCAGCTCTTTGCCCCTGGATACCAATAAATCTCTCACTGAGATGTCTCACCAGAGACTCAACGCTTAACATGCAGTGTGTGTGCATCGGCGTATTGACAACATTCATTCACAGTCTGTGTGTGTGTGTGTGTGTGTGTGTGTGTGTGTGTGTGTGTGTATGCGTGTGCCGACAGTGTAAAGAACAAAGAGTCCCAGTCTGAGCTCTGTTGCCATGGAAATGCTTCAGCAAGACTTCAAAGGTTTCCTTCAGTCTGTCTAATCTGACTCCACACAGGGGTTAAGGCGTACATTTATAAATTAATCACAAACTTTTGTCTCTGTTCTTTTCCTTCTGCGTGCACGCGCGCACACACACACACACAACCTGAGAGCAATCAGCAGTGTGAAGTAAAAAGAGCTGCGGAGGACAGACTTAGCAGACATCCAATCTCAGTGTGTTTCCATCCTGATGCTTTTTTCAGGACACAGCAGCTCTGTAACTGAGACTGAGAGTCTACAGACGTGCTAACAGCACTATAAGTAACAGTGTTACTTTTTCAGTAACGAGTAATCTATTTGATTACTTTTCCCATCATTATAATGCCGTTACTGTTATTGCCACTGCCAAAAAATACAACACATTACTGTTAAGCTAAGCTGTTTTTCATCAGACCAAAGGCGAGCGGCAAAGATTTTTCTTGTTCCTCCTTCCTTGGTGAGGGGACAATCGCATAAATCATGACGATTGGCTGAAGTTGAGCAAAATTCCACGGTCGCCAATCAGAGGTGGAGTTGGGCGGGCGTTGTCAGACACACGAAGATACACATTCACGTGAGTCAAGGAGAAGTGTAAGTCTTCAAAGGCTGACACAAAGTCTCGAAAATACAGCTGAAGGCGTCACTGCTGTGGGACCTGGCTTGAAATGCATGAAATTGCATTCATATATATGAATCCTTTACTCAGAAACACCAATAAACGAGAATGAAAATGCAAATTTGACCAGATGTTTTTAGCACTGTTTTTTAGTTAGCGATAAGCCATCGTGCTGATAATAACTCGTCAATACCAGATGCTGATAACGACGTTAAACCTTCAACTAAATAAACACTGATGTCGACCAGATGACCTGATACGATTACACATTCTGCTTTTTCTGAGTTTTATGAGCTTTGTTGAGACGGCCGAGTCACTACAAAGATGTTTTTTACTGAACTGTGCTGAAACTTCAGCTCTTATTTTGACAGTCAGCACACCGAGGTTTAACACCCAGACAAATGAATCACTGAATCTCTCTCCGTTCAGCCATCGATTCTCAAAGAGCACAGAGCCATTCAGTATTTTACTCATTCAGGTCATCATTATTACAACCCAACTTCCAAGGCACAGTTTATTAATCTAGTCCTTTTTCCTGCTTTGACAGAGAAATTCAGCTTCACTTTCAGTTTTTAGAAACCCCAGAGCACAGAGAGACTTTTAACAGAGTTTTGAAAGAAAAACTCTTTAATGTCTCTACACCAAAATATCCTGCGGCAACACTTCTGTACCTCAAACCACCAAAACAACGGCTGCAAGCGACATTTCCTCTGTTTACACCACAACACAACACCCATAATTAACCAAAAAGCTGTGACTACAACGGGAAGTGCTATATAAACATGTCTTCCGGTATAATTTAATCAATATTTAAACTTTTCTTAGGGAAAGAAGGATGAGTATATTTCCAGGAACAGCTCAAAGTCACAGAAAGCGTTCGACACCACAGGGAAAATGAAGAGCGGAGGTACATTAAACTGATGCTGGCCGGCCTCGAGTCAGACCGGCTGAGTCCGCCAGTTTCGTCCTTGACCCAGCTGGACATTTCTCCACTGCTCAGTGCTGCAAGAGAGGGTAATGTAATCCCAGGCTCCCAGTCTGCTGCACTCTGGGAGGTCACTGTGTGCAGGATTTACCACATATTCATAACCAGAGTCCTCTATGTGTCATGTGCTGCAGTGAGAACCAGGGTGGGCAGGGGAAACTGTCCAACTTTAAACTGAGACCAGCATCTCCTGCAGCCTGGGAATAAAAATGGGTGAGCGGATGAGAGAGGCGTTTATCGATCGGCAGGCCTCCCTTCGGCCCAGCAGACAACATTACAGATCATGCGAGTGCCTGGAAACTGACGGGGCGAATATGCTGAGAAATGATGCGCTGTCTGATTCACCTCATCAGAGCAAACTGCCCGATGACATCTACAGCCATCTGAGCGGGGAAACCAGGCCGCTACAGACGCAAAAAGGATTACAGCATTCGACAAAAATCTCCCCCAGTGTCAGCCGCCCTTATTACCATCACAACAAGCAGCGTCAAAGAATCAGTCAGAAAACAGGCAGCATGCTGGGAAACTTACAGGGGAAGTTAAAATCACTGCTTGTAGTCAATGAAGAGTGTCTAAATGAAAAATGTGGTTTCCCCTAACTGGGTTATACTAAAGCTTTAAGGCACAGATTTGACTTTTAATACATGATCAACTAAATCAACATAAAGGCTGATTCAAATGTGAATGACGTGACCTGACGTGTTATCCACCTCATGTCAACAATGTCTTTGTAATAGCTGTATAATAGTGTGACCCAACGTGTTTATCAAAATAACAAAAGAAAAGTAATGAACATTTTCAGAGTAATTATCTTCAATTCTGTGTTTTATCTGAAGCAGGAAATCCTGGTTCAAGAGAAAATGAAAAAGTCTGAAGCGTCTTTGACCCAGCTGGATATCTCCTCACTGCTCAGAGATAATAGCTAATAACTAATGTAATCCCAGCGCTGGAGAGACTGTAGATTAAAGCTTGGATTTAATTAAACTATTCAGATTTGCTAATGATGGTAAAAAAAAAAAATTACAGATGAGGCTGATGGGAAAGAGGAAGTGCTGGACAAATTGATCTGATGTGATGGTGTGATATGAAAACGTTCAATGCTTTTCAAGATATTTCACTCAAAATTAATAATCTGCAGATCACAGAAGTTTGTAGAAAATATCATTTCAGTCCCAGTTTAAACCAAAGTGGATCCACACTGCCAACACACACAGAAATAATAAGAGTTTTCAAACATTCACATTCAAATCGTTCAGACCTGTGTCTCCACTGTGTGCACCTGCGTTTCCATAGCAACCGCTGACCCCGGAGCACGGTACAGAATAAAATGTCTGACCTCTGTGGGGTACAGACTGATGTTTGGCCCCCCTACTGTGACCCCCCCGCTGCGGACGGAAAGGTCGAAGCTGCTGTCAAACACTGAGAAACAGGAACTACTCTCCTCCCCAACATCATCACAGGGAAAGGTGACGGCGAGGAGGCCGATAAAGGACTGAACAAACCTCGGCTCAGGGTGCAAAATGACCCTAATCAGTCTCAGAAATCTTAATTTTGGATCCAGATGTGCTGTTTCTGCTGACTGACACTGATAAGACGGGACTTCATGTGTGGATTTAATCTTTTACCATGAGAAGCTGGTGTCAGTCATCCCCCTAATGGAGGCTCGCAGCCGGCGGGGATGACTGAATTCTGCTTCATCACGAGGGAGGCAGCAGCTAAAGAGACCCCATTATGTCTAATGGGAGGGATCCACAAAGCAGCTTTCTCCACTGCAACGCCGGAGCGGGACGGCGAGGAGGGAGGGGGGAGAGAGAGACGGAGACAAACGTGGAGAGTCTGAGAGGGATGGAGTGAGAGGAGGGAGGAGAAACCTGACCTACTTCTCTGCGGCTTATTTATATGCCGAGGACAACATGGTGAACCAACCAGGAGGCTGCGAGCTGGCATAGCAACAACAGTCAGAGTCTGAAACCCAACTGGTTAACAACACTAACACTTCCATTTCTAATCAGACAATATCCTGTAAATCTCAACAAAATGTACTTTTAAACTAGTTTACAGTAATGACATTCATATTGAATATTACAAATGATCACTGAAATACGTCTTTTTATTTCCTAAAGCAGCGGGCTGAGGTGGAGAAAAGATGGTAGTCTAAATTAAAAACTTAAAGAGTCAATGCTCACTTGAAGCAGAAAATGACATTTTGTCAATATTAAACTAAAATCATCATCTCAGTGCAAGATTTTGGGAAAATGTTGACACATGCGTAGCCTAGCTTAGCATTAACAGCTAGTGTAGCTTAAGTTAAAAAATCCACCTGTTAAACATGTCGTATCTTATTTATTCAATCTGTGATACAACAGAAATGTGTAGAAGAGGTTACGAGCTGGAAAATGGATAAATGGATAAATGGACTGTTTATATTGAGATTTGGTCAATAAATATTAATGCTACTAAGGCTTAACACTCAATGTGCATCAAGCATTCACGCATCCTGAATTAAAAATGTAAAAAAAAAAATTGTAAATGTAAATTAGTAGAATATAAACATCTAGTATATATGTTTGAAATGTGTTTGGCTGAAGAACCACAGCAGCATCATTATCATGAAGGCTGTTTCTGGATCATCATCGTTGTCTCTGTGGACCATTATGATTACCAGCCGAGAGCACTAATGTACAGCGGTGCAGCTGCACGTCTTTTATTGAATAAGCCAGGCTCCACAGTGCATCAGTAGTAATGAGCGCATCACGGAGCAAAGTGCTGAGTCAGCCTGATGATGGTCCACTTTCTGCAGCTCGCACGGGACGGCTGCTCAACTAACCGGTAACACGGTAACGGTGACAGCAGAGAGGGCGACTTATGCCAGCCGACAATAATTATTTGTGGAGGTGTTGACCTGAACTAAGCTGCACGCCGTCTGGAGGACAAGCTAATGTGCAGGAACAGAAAAAGGACATCTTCACACCCACAGTGATTCTGAAGCTTCCTCTTCTTCACACATTAGATTCACGTTTGCTGAATGAACTGAACTTTGTCTGCCTGTTTGTCTGAAAACTGTCTGGGAAAACACCTTCTGATCTCAGAGCTCGCTGCTTAAATGTCAGGCATTACAACAAACAGCAGAAAGGTATCATGAGACAAACTGATGTGACCCGACTGAAGATAAAGCGCCTCACAAAAGAAGAGGCCACAGAGACACAGAGGAAACATCAGGTCCTTAAAGCCCGACTCAGAGTGCATTAATGTCTTTCTCCTTCTGTGCCTCACACAATAAAAACACTACACCGGTTTCTGGTAACATCTTAACATCTTGGCAAAGAAATGATCAAAGTCCACGTGCCGATTCTGGTACCTGTGTGTGTGACAAGATGAGACAACTGCTAAACAAGCCAAAACTAGGACACCATGAATTATGCATCGATATCCAGATGACTTGATTACCTGTCAGATATAATTTAGCTGTGTGAGTGTTTGTGACATGCTCTGCTGTCTACTCTGCACAGACACAGACAAACAGATTTAAAAATGGCTGAAAATGATGGTTTGGAGTAGATTATTAAACAAAAGAGAGTGACTGTTTCCTGAACTGGACATGACGCCTATAAAGTGTGAAAATGTGTTCAATTAAGAGCTTAAAGGTTGTTTTATTTTCCAAAATTACAGGTCACAAGCTTATCCCTGCTAAACAGAAAAGGAAATTGACAGTGGATTAAATCTGGATTACGTGCAACGCCCATGATTTTATACATCACTGCTGTCTGCACCTACACGATGCTTTAAAGGAGGCAGCTTTGGCAACTAAAACACTGATTACGGTGAATAAAAATGAGAACATTAAGTGCAGATGGGTGGAAATCACTGACAATATGATCATTTTTAATGATAACTGATGACTTTACCAACTGAACTAATCAAAACTATAAATGATCTGGACGCCAGAATCGATTTTACACGCCGTTTGAAGACGACGCTTTAATCAACTTGTTTGTTTTCTGTGTTCTGCTCCTGCTCACCCACAGGTCCTCTATTGTCAAGATAAATTCAACATCATTCAACGTCAGATTGTTCAGATTCTGTTCACCCTCTTTTTTAAAACGTCCTGTGTCTCCCAGCGACGAGTTTGGTTTTTAGGAGTGTGTGCAGGCTTGAGGACACTCACCCTGTTAAAGCGCTTGGCCTGGAAGAGGTGCCCGTTGACTCGGTAGAGTTTCCTCCATCTTCTGGCCCCGCGGCGGTAGATCGATTCTAGGAGAGAGAGGAAACAGTTGTAGAGTAGCAGCATGGCGAAGGACTGATGTGGAGGGGTAAAAAGGCAGGAGAGGAGGGGAGGAGATGAGAGTGGAAGCTGAAGCTCTTCCTGTGAGTGAAGTCTGAGTTCAAGTGAGGGGAAGACGACCATCAGGTCTGTTTACGCATGCTCACACACACTCATACACACACACACACTCCCTCCCTTCCTTCATCTTCCTCCCTCCTTCACTGTCTCTTCCCTTCCCAAAGACCTGCAGCCCTCCTTCCCTTTGAGTCCCGATGATGAACGGCTTATTAGCGCTCCGTAAAGCTTTGTATTCAGATGAGACCATGAAGGTGCAGCTATTTATATTTGGATCCTGCGGGCGGCTATTAATACACCGCAGGATGAACACGCGCCAAGCGTTGTGCTGAAACCGGGAGGATCTGTCCTCGTATCAAACAGTGTCAGATGGCGTGGTCATTTCTTACTTAAAGTCACCGTCCTCACACCCTGATTACACCTCATTCAAACCATTAATTCTCGCTGTCTTAGATTTTACTGGTCCGGCCTCAAACCTGAGAACGGGTAAAAACAGCTGATCCTTCCCGAACATCTCTTCTGTTTGGTGAAGTAAAGGTCTGCACACTCCTCACTGCATTTCTCAACACAAACAACTTTTTTACTCTCTTTAGTTTGTTGCCAGGTTTGATAGAAATAAAAAAATGTGGGTGACTGTGGTTCTGTTGGCGACGGTGATCCAGTTTCTGAACGGTCCAGTGTTTTCTTTGGACCATGTCCGAGAGGCCGGGTCTATAAAAGCTGGTTTTATCTGGATGTGCTTCTGTTTGCTGAACTTTGGTCTGCCTGTGGGTTTAAATCCTGAATCGCAGGAGGACAGCGAGAATCAGAGGAAGTCTAGAAACACCAGTTTGTTATTTTGTGTCACCTCCTGTGTGAATCTGATGCTTTCATCCACAGAGCTGGTGTGATGTAATAAGTGGCTCCTATCTAAAACCGCAAATGTGTATGATTCACAGACAAACATAAAATAATATCTGTAGTCATTTTTAA
>JAOXYL010000050.1:1264855-1281186 GCA_028564955.1 Terapon puta
AACTATTATCTGACAAAGGTTATCTTCACTTTTATGAATGAAAGTGAACCTGGAAGCTCTGAAGTGAATGATGACAGACATTAAAGAAACAAATTTCATTTAAAAAGTGAAAGTGTTGTGAACGTGTGGGTGCAGGTGCGTTTTGTTTTTGTCACTGCCGGTGTGTGAATCGCTCGTCTCTCTCTCTCTTTCCGTCTCGCCCGCTCAGGTCTCACTGGGGACCCGGCAGACCTGGAGCGTCGATGCCAATCGTTCGGTCAAAACTTCATTCCGCCGAAGAAGCCCAAGACCTTCCTGGAGCTGGTGTGGGAGGCCTTACAGGACGTCACGCTCATCATCTTGGAGGCCGCCGCCATCATCTCCCTCGGCCTCTCTTTCTATCAGCCTCCTGGAAAGGAAAGCGATGGTAAGGGGGAGGATGGCTTGGGAAGACCAAATATTTTAGGTGTGAAAACGGAGGGAGCTAAGGAAGAGAGAGGAAGTGGAAACACAGTATTGAAATTGGCGACCATGAGATGGAGGTTAATTTAAAAAATCGGTAACACAAATTGAAAAAGAGTCAAAAACCCATCCGAATCCAATCCTCTGATGAAGACTATAAGATGCTGTTAAAAGCTATTAAGGGGACCTTGAATTAAGATAATTCGGTCACACTACCATTTCCAAGAATTAACTTTCACGCTCGAGTCGTAAAATCAGCAAAGCGACACGATAATGTTGACTACACGGCGATTTTTGTTAAAGTTTGGCCTCTGTAAGTGGTCATACAAGTGGGGCTGTGAGAGTGAAACTGTGAGTGCGCTGAAGTGAGAAATACGTTTGACTGAACTTTTAATTAGGCAGTATTGGGTTAATGCGACAACATAATGGACCAGCAGGACAAGTAAAGACTCATAAAGTCAGCAAATTGACTCAGTTAGACGCCCTTATATGTTAAAATTTGCTAAAATTAGTCACCATGAGCTTAAACCAGACCAGATCAAGTACAGCAAATTAAACAACGGTGTGTTTTATTGCTTATGAATTCAACTTTTTATTTGTAAAAGGGGAGAAAGTGTGCTTCTTTTTAAAGTTGCATAGTCTGGCTTTAAAGATTTAAAGGCTCGTGGGTAAGTAAAGTGTGAAAAGTGCTGTGGGAAGGAGGTGGACCTCTTCTCTGAAATATCTGCAGTGTCTCTTTGAAGTGCTCCCGTAGCTCACCACAAAGCAAAGCGTCCGATTCAGCCGGGCTCGGGCTTTTATGCTCGGCTCAGACGCGTTTAAATAAGATGAAATCTTTTAATTCTGCACAAGCATTGACATTACATTCTTGTTTGTTCCTGTTCATTTTCGTGTCGTTTCGCTAAATGACAAAGATCTGCAGCCTGGTGAGAATCCCCTCAGTCGGTTTCATGGTTAAAAGATGAGAACGAACAGAGTGAAAGCTCACTAACACAACAGGCTAAAAGATGTGCACATCGTTGCCATTAGCTTTCTGGGTCATGCCAGACAGGAAGTGGGCTCAGCAAAACAGAAGAGGAGGACTCTGTGGTCCATGTCTGAAACCTCAACAGTCACACACAGTTTTTTGCAGAGTGGTCCACTTGTATTCACATTTGATATGACATATCAGTAAATGATACCATGACGATGATAAAACCTGCCTCAAGTCAGTCTTAAACCTCAACTATACTTTTAGTTTTTTATCTTGTATCTAAATGTCTGACTGTGGCTCACAACAAACTGTCAGGAGGTTTTAATATCATCAGTTTTGACTCATTTATTTATGCCTTCAGTTTTGCCTTCTATTTGATAACTTCAGCAACCAGGTTTACCACCAACCAGCTGGTACTTCAGGCTGGTGGGATGTTTTTTGATTCAGCTCACATCTCCAGCTGTGAATATCTAACCGACCATCCCTCCCTCCCCTCCAGCGTGCGGGAACGTGGCGGCGTCAGCGGAGGACGAAGGCGAAGGCGACACCGGCTGGATCGAGGGCGCGGCCATCCTGTTGTCTGTCGTATGTGTCGTCCTGGTGACGGCGTTTAATGACTGGTCGAAGGAGAAGCAGTTTCGGGGTCTCCAGAGTCGGATCGAGCAGGAGCAGAAGTTCACCGTCGTGCGGAAAGGAAACGTCATCCAAATCCCGGTGGCCGACATGGTGGTGGGGGACATGGCCCAGGTCAAGTACGGTGAGGAGACCATCACAGATACTTAAAAAGAGCAGCAACCTACACATAGTTTCACTTTTGAGTGAGCAGAGTAAAAGTCCACAAATTAAATGATGGCCTGTACACCAAAACACCAAAAATGCAAAAACAAAAAAAAAAGAAAGTAAAAACTAAATAAAAACAAGTTCAAATAGAAGTTAAACCAGGACAGATGAAAAAGAAAAATTAAAATTACAGTGCAGTGTAAAAAATGAAAAAAAAAAGTTTTAATAAAAAGCTGCAGCAAACAGAAGAGTCTTCAGCCTTGACTGAGAAGGACTGAGAGATGAAGCAGACCTGCAGTTTTCTGTGAGCTTGTTTCAGATGTTTGCTGCATGAAAAACAGACGCTGCTCCTCCACAGAGTTTAGTTTGGACTCTGCGGACAGAAAGCAGACGTGTGCTGACCTGAGAGGTCTGGGTGGTTCATAAAGTAGCAGAGGTTCAGAAATGTGCGCCATCGTAAATCATTCAGTGCTTTATAAACCGACAGTCGAATTTAAAAATCAATTCTCTGACAAACAGGAGGCCAGTGTAAAGATCTCAGAAGTGGAGCGATGTGATCGACTTTCTTGGTCTTAGTCTCTTGGACTCAAACAGCAGCTGACTGATTATTTCAGGGAGACCTCTGAGGATGCAAGTTTTTACAATTCTGACTTACCGTCTAAAGATGAAAATCAGATCGAACTCGTACACCCTGTGGAATATCTAAAAAACATTCATGAAAAAAAGCAAATCTTCACATTTGAAGGTAAATCTGAATCCTGCAGGAACTAAATTCCTTAAAGAGATCTGAGCACGCTTTTGAAAACCTCCTTTATCTGAGCTCTCTTTACAACAATGACTAAAGTTAGTCGTTTTTTCAAAAAGGAAGTTGTGCTGCTCCTGACCTTCCTGACTCTTATCACTGCTTCAAAAATGATAACAAATGAACAGTTTGTAACGCCTTTTAATCTGTGCTCAGACTGTAAATCTGGAGGAGCTGAAACCACACCTTATCATTTTTTCCATATATAAACGGATAAATTAAACATGATATGTAATTAATTCAATTTCAGGCATCAGTGGGTGGATTTTTACACAGAGCCAGACTATCTGTTTCCTCCTGCTCGAAGTCTTTATGCTGATTCAAACACTTATCTGTGCACGTTCGCGTTCAGGGGACCTGCTGCCGGCCGATGGTATCTTGGTCCAGAGCAACGACCTGAAGATAGACGAGAGCTCTCTGACAGGAGAGTCTGACCACGTACGCAAGTCGGTGGATAAAGACCCCATGCTGCTCTCAGGTTTGTTTTCACATCTTAAATCTTGGGACCGCTCAGTGAACAACACACGGTTATCGCAGCTTTCTGTGTGGTGCTGGAGTAACTCTTTTTGGGTGGACAAAATAACAGAAACACCTTACAATAAAATTAAATGCAGCTGAAATATCAGTGGTTACTTTTTAGGTGGATGTGTAATACTCCGCCACATCATCACATCCGATATTACTGTCTCTTTTATTGTCAGGTGGTAAAGGTTAACATATTAATGCAATATACATCAATCATTGCCATACAAATAATAATAATAATAAAAGTTTTAGTTCTTGTTAATGCTGCATATGGACATGTCTTGCAGCATGCAAGTGGATCAAACTGACAACTAGCAAGATTTACAGAAAACAAACATGTTGGTTAAAGACTGTATATATTTCGGACTCAGCAGTTGTTTGCCTTTTTGCACTCGTGTAAAGAATGTAAAGAATAATCAAAATATCAAATTTGATTTATTGTATCAGTAGACACTACAGGTCAACAGTTTGGAAGCAAATTTGTAAAAAAAAAATAAGATGATAGTTTCATTGATATACTTTGCAACAAAATACACATGATTATCATACAAAGAGTAACTTTGTTGGACACCATTAGGCATTTTGCAGTTCCTCTTTCAGTGTTTCCTTCTTTTCTCAATGTGCAAATCTGTACATTAGCGTACACCTGAAGGTAAATTGAGGAAAATGGTGAAATGAAAGCAATGTCTGATCATGCAGTAAATACATCCTGAAATACAAATAACTCATGCTGTTTTTTAAGAAAGGCGTTGCAAATAGAAACTTTAAGTTGCTTCCAAACTTTTGGCCTGTGGTGTATAAATAATAATAGCGTAGTGTTATATCCTAATTTATGTTGCATTGAAATGACAAATAAACTGTTTTGGAAGAGCCACTGAGATTGAAAAGATGCTGGAGCAGAAGTTTATCGAGAAATGCTGTAGAAGTTCGTGGTGTTACTGCATGGCACCGCTGAGTCATCAAATTAGCTGCGTCGCCACCTCGAGTGTTTTGTTTCTCTGTGTTTCCTAGTAAATGGATTTAAAGACTCAAAGTTTTATGGCGACCTATCAAATTTAAGACCACCAACTTTGACTTCCTTTTTTACCAAAATGACTTAACTCGACTAACTAACACTACAAAAGTATTGGCTCTATAACTCTGATTCAAATCCTTTTAAGGATTTTTTATTGTCTTGCTTTTTTCCTCTGTTTGCATGATGATTTTTCTTCCCTGCAAAGTAGTGAGATCAGCTCAGGCCACCCATCACATGTCGTTCATTAAGAAAACATTTGAGGAGGAAGCTCACAAAGAGCATTACAAAAAGTTGCAAGAGGTCTCATAAATAAATCTGAATCAGTAATCTGTAATCCGTTGTGAAGGTACCCATGTGATGGAGGGCTCGGGCAGGATGCTGGTGACAGCTGTCGGTGTCAACTCGCAGACGGGCATCATCTTCACCCTGCTGGGTGCTGGAGAGATCGAGGAAGAGGGCAAGGAGAAGAAAGGTAAGTGAAAGAAAGGAAAGACGCTATTGGATTATAATGAGACAAAGACATACTGCAGTTTTTTTTACCAGAACTAGACTTTATATTTCCTGGTATATCAGAAGCACCAATGTTTTTTTTATTTAGATATAAGGACCAGAATAGGAAGTAAAGACATTCTAACAATCCCAGAGAACAAGAGAGTCACGTGTCTTCACCATCTCCATGGAGGAATACTTTAGACTGCTGTTGACATGCACATGGATGGATTCCTGAATGGGAAAATGATCAGATATGTTTAGACCAATATCTCTATCGCGATTCAGGATGGGGTTTTTTTTAAAGCAGCTCAATGGAAATTTTCATGTTGTGTTGATTTTGGCGGCCCCTGTGGACAAAGGCGGTAGTGTTTCACCTAACGTTGGGTCCTTCCATTTCACTTCCATAACTTCACCTGGACGAGAGAGGCAGAAAGCTCCGGACCTTTAGTTAGCGGCTGAAGAAAACAGAACAAACCCCAGAAATGTTCTGTCTGATGTCATGGAGAAACTCAACCAAATCATGGGCATTAAGAATAACTACAAGAAGCTAATAGAAGCAGACAAACTTCTCTCTGTTAGTCTTATTCGCTTATGCAGGTCGTATCCAGGCATCAGTATTTAATTCAGGCTGTTTCATAAGCAGTAAAAAACTTTAAACTTCCTTATCTTCTGTATTATTCACTATACAAAAGCAATAAATCATTCATCTGTATGACCAACACAAGACTGGGTAGGGACGAAATATAAACTGAGATGAGGTGAAGTGACGCATGAATTGATCTGAACAACAACTTTGGATTTAGCCATTGAATTGTATAAACGTTCTGGCCATAAAGACAGTCATAAAAACACAAAATGACCACAAACAGTTTCAAAATGATGACAGAGATGCCAAACAGAGATGCAGTATAACTACAAAGAGATGTGTGAGGATGACACAAACACACAAAAACCAATAAAAAAAGAGAGGGGGGCTTTTATATGACTGTGCCCAGCGGCCCACTGTCCCATAATCTGTCCACGCTCACACATCACAGTGTGTTTGTGCGTGTGCCTGTTTGTGTGTTTAGAGTTAGTTGGGTGTGTAACTGATTTCGGATAAGAGCTCCAACAGGAAACACACCAGTTTAACCTCATCGATAATTTAGCCCACATCCTCTCCGTTCCTCTCTCCTCTCCCGGTTTCCCTCCCTTCCTCTCACCGTCTCACGTTCTCGTGCCCCCTCCATCTGCCGATCCATCTTTCTCCATTTCGCTCACGTGGTCTCTTGTTTACCCCATGCCTGTGCCCTCTTTCACTTTCCCATCTTTCCCTTTGCTCTCCCCTGCTTCTCCCACCCTACCTTAATCTGAGAGAGAGAGAGGCTGCAGATTGAATCAATTATTGAAAGAGCAGGGGAGGGCGAGGGAGCCGAGGAGATTCAGGGAAGAGTGCTGGTTGGTCAACGCGTGAAGCATTAGTCTATGCTCAAATTTGTTTTGGAAGGGCCCTGCAGTCAGAGCGGAGCTGCAGACAACAACAGAGGCTACACATACTTTCAGAAGCACTTAAGGTTAATATCATTAGCAGTGCACTCATCCATGCCTCCACCACTGCAGTCCTCTCGTCTGCATGGGAATGTGTGTGCTGTCACGGGCGTCTTGAAAAGGAGAAAACATCTGCGGCATCCTGGCACGCAGAAACGGACAGAAACCAGTTAGCTGATGATGCTTCTGTTATCTCCCAGCTTTTTGTCCTCATTGTGTTTCCAAAGTGTTGGTTGTGCAGTAGGATGTATTGCACTCAGTGCAGCAGCCTCTGTGGGCTGGATCATTCAGACAGTCATTTACTGGAGCTAATACATTATTCATAAGACTTCTACAAATGCCATAACTTGTTAGTTTTTCCTCATGCAATGTGGGTTTGCTGTGGGGCTGTTTACATTCCTCTTTGATCTGTCTCTCATTTTGAGATTGAATTTATATTCAATTATTTTTTCATCCAGTATAGTGATCTTCAGACGTTCTGCCAGTACACTCGTGCGTGCAAACACATTTACTACTTGAGTTTTTTATTCTTTCCCTTTTTGCTCTCTTTCGTTTTCCCCTTTTTGCCAAATCCTCTCATGTGCCCCCCGAAACCTCCCTTCCTCACACACCCCCCAAACAGAGGACAGTACTCAGTTGCTCGTCTCTACAGATGCCAGTCACAGCACAGTCACCAATGGTATGTGAGCATAAAGTTGTCTGCCCTGCCCCGCTTCCTTTCCTCAGCCAATGAATGGACCCCAGTACACGGTGCAGTGAAAGTGACAGTGACCTATCATGGACTTTTACATATAAACATGTCTCTCTTGACCCAGTGTATGAAGATGTGTGTACCTGTATTACTCTTCCCTTTAGTAGTGTTTCTTTGTGGTTTTATGTCTCTGGAAGTGTGTGGTTGGCTGTCCTGAGATGAGAAATATGAACAGTTGGTGACTATGCACACATGCAGACTGTACTTATTCATGACTGGCCCTCATACATGCCCTTCATGTGTACCTCATCTCCTTTTCTCTCAGGAAAACAACCTGATGGAGCTGTGGAGAACAATCAGAACAAAGGTAAAAGATTGTGTGCATGTGTGTATGTGTGTAAATCTTTATTTGGATTTGGGATGAGCTTACTTCATCTGCAGGTGCCGTGCTTAAAAGCGTATATGTTTTTTTTTTTTTGTGTGTGTGTGTTTGTTTGTGTGTGTTTTTCAGCCAAGAAGCAGGGTGGGGGTGTTGCCATGGAGATGCAACCCCTGAAGAGTGCAGAGGGAGGGGAGGTAGAGGACAGAGAGAAGAAGAAGACCAACGTTCCCAAGAAAGAGAAGAGCGTGCTGCAGGGCAAACTCACCAAACTGGCTGTTCAGATCGGCAAAGCAGGTAATGAGCCGTCGCATCCAAACGGCCTTACCTTCATTTAGTGGAAATGCAGTAATGTTCAGTCCCACAGAGCTTTTGTGCCGGTGACGTACGTCGAAGTTCTCTTTGAATACGAGAAATGAATTGTGGGAGATGTGTGAAACTTTGCACATAAGGCGCGAAGAGTCATACTTAGAATTTTGCTTTAGTACCGCTCAATTACAGACAGACGTGTAAAAGGAGCGCGGTAAACTGTGATGGACTGTGATCACACAGGTAAAGGAGTGAAGTGAAGGATGAAGCGGTGCCTGGCTCATTCACAGGGCGTGCTTCACTTCAAAATAAAAAAACAGACTGAGCGAGAGACACTGATAAATCGTCCTTTTTCTTAAAAAATCTCCCCACAGGTTTGGTGATGTCGGCCATCACCGTCATCATTCTGGTGCTGTACTTTGTCATCAACACGTTCGTCGTCGAAGGTTTGTGTGCACACAACTTCCCAACAAACACATATCATCCCCGAATGCCTCCCTTTCACTTCCTGGCACAAGTGTCAGTCTTGAATGTTTCCCGCTCTTGTCGAGTATGATTCACTCTTTGAAGTGCACAATTTGTTTGCTTCGATGTTGTGGTGGGTGTTGCAGGTCGCACGTGGTTGACAGAGTGCACTCCGGTCTACATCCAGTACTTTGTCAAGTTCTTCATCATCGGAGTCACTGTGCTGGTGGTGGCTGTCCCAGAGGGCTTACCGCTCGCCGTCACCATCTCCCTGGCTTACTCTGTCAAGGTAGAGACACACATCCGGTTTATCGAGTGCTTATGAAACTGAGATGTCGACTCTTTAACAAACGTAACAGTCTGCAAAGAGGCTGCATTAGAAACAACCAGGTGAAGGAGTGAACACTGGAGAGGGAGGTGTGTAATAATCACACTTAGTAATATAATCTTTTAAAAGCAAAATTAGGAGAATGTGTGAGGATAGGATTCAGACGTTAGTCTGTTGAAAGTATATTCCAGTCAGTCGTGTTATTTTCAGTGGGCATGGTGGGGGGAACAGTGCCGTCATCTCTTAAAATCCTCTCTCCTATAGTCTCACTTTGATTCTCCTCTCAATTATTCCCGTGCACTCACAGCAGTAAGCTTTATGAGCTGCAGTGAGGAGAGCTCTGTGGGCTTTTTTTGCCCCGAGTTTCACACACTGTGTTGTTGAAGGTTGTCAGGGCTGCATGTGACCTGACAGAAAAAGCTGCAGACACTACTCTAAAGCCCACATTTGCATTTATTCAGGTAAAAAAAAGGAAAACAATGTTGAGTGGTATCAATCCTGTCAGTTAACTATTGCATATCTTGCTTTTGCAGAACACATTTCCCAAAATGTGGAACTATTCCTTACGCTTTTATTATTAAGGACAGATTAGCAGTATTATGGAAACTGGATCATTAATTCAACATTGATTGATTGGTATTAAACTTATATAATGCATTAAATAGCAGCATTTTAGCAGTTATTCTGAAAATCCCCATTAAATGCTCCACTTATGAAACTAAACATGCGCCCTTGATTTGAGCCGTACCGCAGGATATTCTGACTAAGACATTTTTTGCATGTCCCTGCTAGTATCTTTAGAGGCAGCCTGATATAACCACACATGTCCTCTCCTCAGTGTCCTTCATGGAAAATGTAGCATCCATCCTTTTCCCAGTTGTTTTAATGGTCACATATGCCTTTAAATGCGTGGCGAGACAAGATAATTTGTTTTACACATTTCATACACAGCAAGAATTTAAAGTGTTTTACATAATGGATCCAAACTATAGAAATGTTAAAATGCAAATTAATAGAATCAAAAGCTTTTTATGGAAGATCAGAGAGCTAAAAACAGATGTAAAGACAAGGCAGGAGGGAAACGTGGTGCATGATGAGTATGTAAGGTTCAGTCAGTGCAACTTAAAGGGATTTAATCTGGATTTAAAGGTGTTCACAGCTGCTCATTGAAGTTTGTTTCAGGCTTTTGGTGCAAAGTAAATAGTGACTAAACGCTGCTTCTCCATCTTTAGTTTGCACTGTGGGAGTTCAAACCGAACAGAGCTACCTGTTGACCCGAGAGGTTGGGAGCATTTGGAGATAAAAGAGAGAAATATTTTGTTCCTGAGTCACTGACAGATTTGGAGAAACCTGTGTTCAGAGACCTGAGGACTGGTGTGTTTAGTTTTCTTGGTCTTCGTTTGGCAGCTTTTTGAATGAACTGAAGTTTTCTGAGATCAGAGAAAAGACTCTTACAGTAAACGTAACCGAATAGAAATGAAAGCCTGGATTCATTTATATGTGTGAATGTAAATACTGTGATTCTATTCATGCTTTTAGAATTCTAAAAACTACAGAGTCCAAGATCACACCGATATCTCTGAGTCTTTTCTGGCAGAGACAATCATCTCAGATTTGTCTGTATTTACATGAGAGCTTTTAGTTACGTCCAAGCATTTTGTCATTTGTGGCTGTTGATGTTATTGTCCTGTATAATCAGACCTTATGGAAGCATATTAAATAGAAGAGGACCAAGGATTGAGCCATGGGGAACTCCATCAATCAAATTAGTCTTCTCAGATGCACAATTACCAAATAAGACTAAGTAGTTCCTAAAACTTGAACTGAAATCTAGCATGAATCAGTTTTTGTCATTCAGATCTCTAATCAGAGAGGATCACTGGCTTTCAGCAAATGTACTGTATGATGCTTTTTATAAATTCACTTAGTAAACCACACAAATTACAAATTGATAAAAAATAAAAATTCACTCAGGTTGGTGTGCTGCGACATTTCCCTCAAAAATATCCTAATATATCATTGAGTTTTTCCTGTCTTGTTCTCCTGCCTACCCCCTATCCATCATCATTCCTCCCTCCCACCCTCTCCTCTCACATCCCTCTGCTCTCCTTCACTATCTCATATGTAGAAAATGATGAAAGACAACAACCTTGTACGCCACCTGGATGCGTGCGAGACCATGGGCAACGCCACGGCCATCTGCTCCGACAAGACCGGCACCCTCACCACCAACCGCATGACGGTGGTGCAGACATTCATAGGTGAGCGTCAAGGAGGAATTCATAAATAATGATACAACAAATAGGAATGTGTTTAGTCATCATTTATTCTTCATACTATAAAAAAAGCAGAAGAACATCACTTTCTTTGTAATTTTGTGAAAATAAATAATAAACTAATATGCATCTGGGAGTAAAAGGGTTTCTTTCCATGGATAGTGGTGGTCATGAAAACAAAAACAATATTAAAAATATTTATACACCACTTATCAATCATATATTAAGAAAGGTTGTGTTAAAGGTTTCTGCCTGTTGAGGGGAAATTTTTTCTTCATGGAGAAATTGTTTAGATCTCTGTAAGTAATATTATGAAGAGTAAGGTCTGCTCTAAATGTAGTGTCATCAAATAACTTATGATGTGATGAAATAAAGTGAGGTAAGATTGACTCGACCTGACAAGCTCACACTCAGTTTTATTATAATATTAGCCACCATGTATTGGTAAGCACCTGCATCTTTCAAACACGGTGTCCTAGTTTGTACTTTCTGCTGTAAAGCTGTTGTGAACCATGCCGTGCATGAAGTCACGTCACCTGATTGCAGCAGAGGTAACAGACAGCAGATGATGATAGCAGGAAGTCTGAATGTACAGAGATTATGACTGATGTGTGTGTTAAAATTTGATTTTTGCCGTTCAGGTGACGTGCACCACCGTGCAATCCCAGACCCCGGACAGATCAACCCCCGGAGTCTGGATCTGTTAGTCAACGCCATCGCTATCAACAGCGCCTACACCTCCAAGATCTTAGTGAGTCCTTTTCCCTTTCCTTTGAATTTAGTATCTGTAGGTACTGTTAGTCAGCCTTTAATTCAATGTCATCCTTTCTCGTCTCGCCTTTCTCATCCACCTCGTGCCTCCTCTGTCGTCCTCCCTCCTCCTCCTCTAATCTTCCACCACAACCAATCTTACTCTCCATCAGCCACCTGATGTGGAGGGGGGTCTGGCCAAGCAGGTGGGCAACAAGACGGAGTGTGGCCTGCTGGGATTTGTATTAGACCTACAGCAGGACTACGCCCCCGTCAGAGAGCAGATCCCTGAGGAGAGACTGTACAAGGCAGGCAACCATGCACCACATCCACCTATTACTTTATTTGCAGCACTATAAAAGTTGCTGACTGTATTTTTTCAGTCTCGTTAGCAGTGTCTAAGAACGTGCTCCATGTTCTCTGTCCCTCTCTCAGGTATATACGTTCAACTCGGTGCGTAAATCCATGAGTACGGTGATCAAGCTGCCCGACGGTTCCTTCCGCCTCTACAGCAAAGGAGCCTCTGAGATCATGCTGAAGAAGTGAGTGACGGAGGGAGGTGGTCTGGGGTCAAATTAGAGGTTTGAACGGTGCACGAGTCATTTTCCTCTCTTCTTCTCATTTCCTCTCTCTTCAGGTGTTCCTACATCTTAGACGCCAACGGAGAACCGCGTAGTTTCCGCCCGCGTGACAGGGATGAGATGGTCAAACAGGTGAGAAGTGATGAGTCAAGGCTTAAATTAGTTTGATGAAATGCCTTATATGGCTTATTTGATTTTTTTATTGTTTATTTGACTTGCATGTGCAGTACTTGATTAGTGAGTTTAGTCACTTTACATCGCCGAACAAGAAGCTGCAGATGAAGTTATTACATCCTGAAACTGTCACCACAACATTCACCCACGCTGCTGTCATGAAGATCTCCTGTCAGACAACTGCTTCGCTGACTCAGTCTGCTTATACCTAAATATCCACCAGCAAAAAATATCTTTCACACTTTACAGATAAACACCAACAGTTACAATCACACTAAGCACCATAAGTATTGGATGTGACTGAAAACTGTGGCGTCAGCATTGGCAGACTCATATGCACACTAAATCTGCCTCATATAAAACTGCTGTGCAGGATCAGTCTTGTTGTCGCTGAGATATTTCGCAGCAAAACACATGTATTTGTTCCACGTGCGGCAGATTAGCCCTGCGTGCGGGCCGAGCTTTGTTTCGGTGACTGACAGGCTGACTGACCTAATTGTGGCTCATGATGAACACAGCTTAGGCCATGAGAAAAATATCTCTCCTCCGTACACAACTTTATTCCGGCTCAGTTGTTCGGTTTGCATCGTGGCAGCTTTATGTCACCTCCTCTTTACATCAGCGCGTCCTCCCTCTGCTGTCTGCGGCAGGCTGGGGGTCTCTTCCCCCCACAGCTGTGTCAGAGAGCATTCCCATAAAGGTACTCAGAAGCTCATCAGACATAAACTTCAAACTGTCTGCAAGCAATTTACAGTAAACGCAGCCTCGATACAAATAGAAATGATGAAGTTAAGCAGTGGTGTGATGGGTGGGGAGATTTTATTAACCTCTTCCTGATCGTAATAATGATTCGTTAATAGGTGATTGAGCCGATGGCGTGTGAGGGGTTGAGGACCATCTGCATTGCATACCGTGACCTTCCGTCCAATCCGGAGCCCGACTGGGAAAACGAGGCAGAGATAGTGACAGAGCTGACCTGCATCACTGTGGTTGGGATAGAGGACCCAGTGCGGCCCGAGGTAACGTGGAGTGTGTGTGTGTGTGTGTGTTTGAACCTCGGCTGTTTCTGTGAGTTTGCGTGATCACCACCTGTATTTTAAAAGTAATTGCGTGTATGCGTGTCCCTCCGAGGTGCCCGAGGCCATTCGTAAGTGTCAGCGCGCAGGCATCACGGTGCGGATGGTGACTGGTGACAACATTAACACAGCCAGGGCCATCGCTGCTAAATGTGGCATCATCCACCCCGGGGACGACTTTATCTGTATAGAGGGGAAGGACTTCAATCGACGAATCAGGAACGAGAAAGGAGAGGTGAGCCGGGGTCTCCAGGAGGTTAAGAGCAGGATTAAGTGGAGAAAGTTTAATCACAGTATTAGAAAACTTCCATTTTTTGCACTTAATTAAAATGAACTAAAAAAAGATGCGGACAGAATATCTATGGTTGGAGTAAAAAAAGTACAATGATTCCCTCTGAAATGTAGTTAAGTCAAAGTAGCAAGAAGCGCACATGCCTCAAAGTTGGAAATAGGTGAGTAAATAACTAAAAGGAGATACTGTCCACCACACTTAACAAAAAAAATGCTTTTAGTACTCAAGTCAAGTCCTCTCAGATTTATCTATGATGACCATAAGGATTTGGTGGAGGGTGAATATACATTTCCACTTCTACATGCTGTGTGTAAATACTCATTTTCTAAGAGTGCACTGTGGTTTAATCGATTGGCTCCTTATACGGCGAATCTTTGATGATTTGTCCTTCACCACACCTGTATGCAGTTAAATCTGCCTGGATAAACAGTGACATCTAGTGAAGGAGCAGTTCATTTGTCCTTCATCATCACACACTCTTTTTTTTTCCCCTCATCTGACAGATTGAACAGGAACGTATCGACAAAATCTGGCCCAAACTCCGCGTGTTGGCTCGATCCTCGCCAACTGACAAACACACTCTGGTTAAAGGTGAGTCTCAAGTTTATTAAGCCAAACAGGTACTCACACACACAAACACATTCATTCACACACACTCTGAACCTCTTTCCTCCCTGCTTGTCTGCAGGCATCATCGACAGCAGCGTTGTGGAGCAGAGGCAGGTTGTCGCAGTAACAGGAGATGGAACCAATGACGGACCAGCTTTGAAGAAGGCTGATGTCGGCTTCGCCATGGTAACCTGACACGTTATCATCATAAATATTTATTTTGTGCGGTCACATGAGTGTTTTAATAATAATAATAATACACAAATGCTACCCGATGAATGTGAGTCTTCCTAAAGATACTAAATGTTGTACTTCCTTCAGAGTAAACTTTTTAAATTGCGTGTCTTTGAGTTTGGCTGCAGCTCTTACTCACGCTGAGTGGTGGTACTTGGAGGCTGGACAACACGATATTGAGACAGTAGCACTCCAAAATGATTTGGATGCATGAATGCTCGCAATGAATCACGTCACGAGTCCCCGTGTCCCCCTCACTCTGTCTCAATCCCTGTCAGGGTATTGCGGGGACGGACGTGGCTAAAGAGGCGTCTGACATCATCCTGACCGATGACAACTTCAGCAGCATTGTCAAGGCGGTGATGTGGGGACGAAACGTCTACGATAGCATCTCCAAGTTCCTGCAGTTCCAGCTCACGGTCAACGTAGTGGCTGTCATCGTGGCCTTCACCGGGGCCTGCATCACTCAGGTAGACACGTTTATTAATAAACACACACTCAAATAAGAGAAATATCACCTTGGATATGTGTGTGTATGTGCATTATTATTACTGTTGAAAAAGACCAGAACTGAGAAAACATAAAATGAAATCATGGTAAAAAACCAAATATGAATGAACAAATAAAAAAAGGGGACAAGACCATCAGCAACTTGAAAGTTTAATCAGTTGCAATAATCACAACAAAAAAACACATTTAGAGTAAAAGTTTCTCCTCTAATAACACAAACGAGCCTTAAAGTTTAAAAGAATTATAACATTTTATCCCAAACTTTCCTAAGTTCATTCAAAGTGCTGCAGTAACACTGTGGAACAGAAATAAAGCTGTGAGGGCCGATTAATTGAATCCTCGGCCACAAATTAAAGATTTAACATAAAAGCAAAGGAAGCAGCATCGTCTGGTTTAGTGAAGCCGCTGGTTGACGTCCCTCTGCAGGACTCTCCTCTGAAGGCGGTGCAGATGCTGTGGGTCAATCTGATCATGGACACGTTTGCCTCCCTGGCCCTCGCCACCGAGCCCCCGACAGAGGCCCTGTTGCTACGGAAACCCTACGGCCGCAACAACCCGCTCATCTCACTGACCATGATGAAGAACATCCTGGGCCACGGAGTGTACCAGCTGGTCATCATCTTCACCCTGCTGTTCATAGGTGCGGACTCACACACACACACACACACACGCACACTTTTAACCACACACCTCAGCAGCTCCAGCGTGAAGACGTTTATTTGTCCTCCAGCAGACCACGCAAACAACGAGCAACGCTGCAGATTATTTTCCCTTCCCCTCTCATCTCCCCTTCCTTCACCCTGCAGGCGAGCGCATGTTCAACATCGACAGCGGCCGTAACGCTCCTCTGCACTCCCCTCCCTCCGAGCACTACACCATCATCTTCAACACCTTCGTCCTCATGCAGCTTTTCAACGAGATCAACGCCCGCAAGATCCACGGAGAGAGGAACGTCTTTGACGGCATCTTTGCCAACCCCATCTTCTGCTCCATCGTTCTGGGGACCTTCGCCGTGCAGGTGAGGTTCACGCTTCGAAGCCCTACGAGGGTTTTCTCTAATCTTTAGTGGAAGATATTTTAAGTTGTTGTTTTTCTTCTTCTT
>JAOXYL010000050.1:1332057-1351524 GCA_028564955.1 Terapon puta
GTGTGTGTGTGTGTGTGTGTGTGCTCATCCAGGCCTGAGGCTCTCATCCTGACAGTGATGCGATACCTTGGCTTCCTCTCCAAACTGACCCCAGGTCTCAAGAGCCCTCTTACACACACATACACACGCACACACACACACACACACACACACACACACACACACACACACACAGTCACGTGAACCGGAGCTGTCATCAGACTTCACTTATGAAGCTTATTAAGAATGAGCATTAAGAATGAGCAAATACCACAGAAACAATCCAGATGTAATAATTTTCTTGTAAATAATTGTTTGTGTTCATATAAACCTCCTCTGTTACTTAGCTTAGTTACTTGAAGCACGGGCCGCCTTTACGAGTGAATAACATCAGTGAAATCTGAGCTCTTACACGCGCGGTTGCTGTTATATACTCTACATACTACATACTACATACTATCAAAATGATTTGAATCAGTAATTCACACCTCTAATGAGGCCTGAAGTGTTTGCTGCAGTTTGTGTTTTGTGCTAAAGGTGTCTGCTAAGAGTCAGAGTCTTTCTGCCAGT
This sequence comes from Terapon puta, assembly GCA_028564955.1. Classification (NCBI taxonomy): domain Eukaryota; kingdom Metazoa; phylum Chordata; class Actinopteri; order Centrarchiformes; family Terapontidae; genus Terapon; species Terapon puta. Next base: position 1,332,607 of record JAOXYL010000050.1, read on the forward strand.
AGTCCACAGCATGGTTTCTCTTCCTGGCTTTAAACCCGTTATTAATGGCACTCTAAGTGTGTGTGTGTGTGTGTGTGTGTGTGTGCGTGTGTGTGTGTGCATTGGAGTCAGCGACCCCTCTCCCATTATTGATCTGGATCCCCTATCTTGTCTCTCTGCATCTGTTTCTCTTTGCATCTGTTTTCTCTTTGACGTAAAGGCTGCCCGTCAATAATCCAGATCTACCAAATGAAGAGGACTTTGTCGTTTACTGTAAATAACTGGACTTTGTTTTTTTTCCCTCTCTCTCTCTCTGAAGTGCATTAGCTACTGGTGCATCAGTCTTTTGTTGTTTTGATCATTTCACTCTAGGTTTTTTCCCCCGGTGTTATCACTGCGTTGTATTAGTGCAGGATCACTCATTTTCTTCTCAAAATCTGATTTTCTCCCTTAAGGACTAATTAGCCTTGTTGTAACTGCAGGGCCAAACAGGCATAGCCGGGGTTTACTCATTATTTATGCTGCTAACTTTTCCTGCAAAACAATGTTTCTGCCTTGCCATATCTTTTTGCCAAAGGAGATGATTTATCAGTCGGACTGTGGTTTCAAATGAGTGAACTCTACTAGCGCAGGTGTAAACACAATCAACAGCAACTCAAACCTGCAGGGAGAAAAACAACTTTCAAGGCTGTCTGGGCTTACATTAAGGGCCTTAGTGACTTGAAGACATAAATCCTGATACAGTAGCCGATTGTGGATTTTCCACACGCAGGTAGATGCTGTCCGAGCGGCTGGATCTCTTCTCTTCTGTCGTAGCGTTGCCGGCTTCAGTCGGCTGACGGTATCCAGCTCACCGGGCTGTCTCCGTGACGACAAGGTGACTTAGGTGCTTATTCAGACATGAGACCGACTCATCCACTCTCCATCTCATTTCATCACAATCAGCATGTCCGACAGTGACTCAGTGACCAAATATAGTTTTATTTTCAGGACTGTTATTCATATTCAAGCCCATTAAAATGACTCATCTTTGACCCCTTCGCGTGAGCATTAGCTCTGATTTGAAACTACGTCCGTTTAAAATGCCTCCTGGTGGCATCATCGCGTGGACATATTGGACTGACGGCATGGGTTAACTCAGCTCTCCTCATGCGGTGTGAGTAAGCCAAAGTTCCTGTAAGTGTGTGTGTGTGTGTCAGAGTGTGTGTGCGTTTAACTTCACCCCTCAGTGCTATGTATAAGCCACAGTTGCCCCAACAAGCCATATGGTCTGGCCCTAATCTGAGCCTCATCCTGCTGATAGCACTGAGATTGACTTCTGTAATTAGATCTGATCTCGGGCTGCTGGTCACATTGAGAGACAACAAATTGGGCTGGAGGTGGGTTTGAAGTACATTTTGGTCAAAGAAGCGCTCGTGGATAATTGGCAAAGCAAAAGCAAGCGCGTCCAGAAATATGTTTTCAATTTTGCACGTGTAGCTTCCATTGAAGTTTGAGGACAAATTGAATTTTTGTTCCTTCTTTGTCAGGCCGTGGTGACGGATGGGGCCCATTGTTGAGCCTCATCAGCTCTCGCTCAGATCTAATATTCTAATGCCTGACTGCTCTGTGGCAGTAAACCTTTCCTCTCACATGTCATGACCGCCGAGTGATCTCTCCCTGCCCTCCAGCCATCTTTTCATTGTATCTCCACCTTGATTGTTCCTCCATCTTTACAACCTCTGCAGTGAATAGATACGGTTATAGCTGCACTCAGGGGGCCTCTTCTCTCCCTGCTCTCTCTCTTTCTTCCTTTCTTTCTCCTCATTCTCTGCCTCAGATGCTTTCTGTCTATCTATCCATATCTACAACTCTGCTGCCACTCTCTTTGTCACTCTCTCTGTACCCCCCCCTCCCCCTTCTGTCCTGTACTCTCTGCTCTGCCCCCCCACACCCCCTCCTCCTCCTTCCTCTCTTCCCAGTTTCTTCCAGAAGGGAAGTGCCTTTCTAATTACTCTAACCCTATTGTTGTAAACTTTAGCTGCTGCCTCTCTGAGGGGGGTCTGTTGTCCCTGGATGGAGTGGCTTTCAGGGGCCAAAATGGCTTTTACCTCTCTCTATGTGTGTGTGTGTGTGTCACAGATTGATAAGATAGCACACACACACACTCCACTTGGCAGAGGCTCGCCACACAGGGCAGGCTTACAGGGAACGAGGGGAAGTGGAGGGGTGGGTGTTGGATTGAATGAAGAGGAGAAGGATGGTGGTGGAAGGGGGGTAAAAGCAGGGGTGTCAGCGCTTATCTCCCCTGCCTGCCCCTCTTTCTGCGTCCCCCCAGGGGTGGGTGAGGATGGCGATTGTCTGTGTGTGTGTGTGTGTGTGTGTTTTCAGAGGGTATGATATGTTGCTGTCCATGTCAGAAGTCACTTCATCCCTTGAGGGGTGGGGTGGGGGGGTGGGGGGCTTCCTCACAGCAGTCCCCGCCGTCCTTCTGGAAGTTTTGCGAGTGCGGCGGAGCGTGCGTATGTGCATTGTTTGAAGTCGGCTCGTGGTTTCTCCCTGTGTTTGAGAGATAACGACCCCTGGGCCATAAAAACCGCAGCAACAAGAATAAGAAGAAGAAGAAAAAAAAAACTACTCACAACAACAACAAAAAAAAAACTTTGCTTCTTGTTTTTCAGGGCTGGCCCTAACAAGAGCAGACCCACAGAGAGATGTGGGTTTTGCCACTTGTCTTTATTGTGTTTTAGGGCCGTGCGAGCGTCCCTCTCTCCATCTCTGGGGTTTTGTCCAGAAAGACATCACTGACTCTCTAATACAATCAGCAGAACCACAGCTGCACCACCGTGATGGCTAATTGCATCATGGAGTCAGTGATAAAGTCTGGAGTGGCCTGCTGTTCCTTTCTGGGAAGATGAGGCACTTTTTTGTGGCCTTTTTAGCTTTTTTCTCTCTCTCTCTTTTTTTTTTCGTCTTAAAGTTTGATGGGAAAGCCGTTAATGGGTTTCCAGCCATGTAGGTCTTCTTCAGGTTTGTAGAGGGGAAAGGAGGGTGCGTCTCTGGAATGCAGATTGTCAAACGATTTCATCCATATTCATGACCTGTGATTGAAAAATGAGATCTTTGCATAAATCATGTACAGTGTACGTACAGTAGGATCGTGTTAAATGTATAAAAATACACTGACAGGAAAATGTGGCACAAATTAATATTGCCTTATCAATCTACGAGATTATTACAGTTTGTTCTCTTTTTTTTAACTTTAAACAAATCAGGCATCATGGCCTTAAATTGAAACTGAGCTGAAAAGAGGAAATTATTTTGTGATGTTGACAAAGCGAGACTGTTAGTCACTGCAGCAGTCTACATTCAGATGACAAAGCCCCCCAAGAAATAATCACTATAGTCCATTAGGAATAATAGAGGAAGCCAGGTAGCATTATGGTGCAACCACAAAGTCAGCAAAGGATGAGTCGACGAAACCTCACACCGCTGTTCATTTCCTGTTTCCTACCGGCCGCGATTATTTCATCTTTAAACAAAGTGGCTCCTCTGATAACTGAAGTTCTGAACCATGACTGAACCAAGCCGTCCTTTTAACCACGATGTTCAACAGAAACCAAACCTGACACGTCGTCACACGATGAAACAGATTTATTTAAGAAACCATGACGTCCTCCTGGTTTTAGGGTGTGTCTGAAGACTTTGTATTTCATGTAGATTTATCTGACTCTGTGGGGGGTCTCAGTTTCTCGGCTGGCTTGTGTCAATCCCACGTCTACAGAAGAAATGTCAGTGTGGTGTTTCTGGATTATAATTTTACACCCAGCTGTGAAGTCAAATAGAAACTATGTGATGATGAAAACTTACTTAAAGCACAATGACGTGTACCACTGTTGGAGCTCCACTTTAAGTAAAAGCGGCAAAAAATGTAAATGTGAAATGAAATGTGAAAGCGAAATGTACTGGAATTATCAAAAAGTACTGATTAAGCAGAAACAGCGGCGGAGTGAGTAAATGGTTTCTGACTCACATGAGGACACGGAGGAATTAATTCATTTCATTTTCTTTTACTACATACGTATCGCAGCCGATAAGTTTACAACATGTTAATGCAGGTTACTGTATGTCAGAAAAAACACGTATATTTCCTCTTTTGAGTTATTATAATTAAAGGATTGTCACATGGCAGCGTTAGAAAAAAAGCATAATGAGTGAATATAAAGTGGCTTCGACCTACTGAAAAATGAAACAGTAATAGTTGTGTTGAGGAGGAGGGGGGGGTGCTCCTCAGCGACCCCTCACCAGTGAAAAGTGAGGCAGAGTGTCGTCAGAGACAGTGATACTCCATCCTGAGCTGATTTTTCCTCCCAGCAAATGGAGGCTAACGGGCAGGATCAAATCAGGAGATGTATTGATTCGGTCAGGAGGGACAGGATCTGGTCTCCCTCTAATCATTGAGAGAGCAGAATCTCTTTGGGCTATAGCATTTCTAATGGGGAGCGGGGCCAATCGAACGGGGCAGAGCCTCATATGAAATTCATCTTAATCTTTATGAATTATGAATTGAATTCTGTGGTGGAAAAAAAGTGCATTTACATAACCCCTCTGACCGGTCTTACATGTTTTATATGTGCTCTCTCTCTCTATTTCTTTTTACAACAGAAGCATTCATTTACTGTAAATTTCTCTCCTTATGCATACAGAAATGAGGGAAACATATTTATTCATATATGCGGTGCAGTAAATACAAGAAAACTTAAATGTATGATTGATATATACATTTATATATGTGTATTTCAAATATTCTCTGTATAATTTATGTATGTTGTTATATACTGTGTACACATACAGCATGTATGCACACGTACGTCCTCCATTATAGTTGCTCATCCCTGTTGAATCATGCAAGTAGGCAGGGGGAACCGAGGCTTTCTTCCTCTGGGCAGTATTTATGGCAGCGCGTGTAAAGGTATTTTCAGACGCACAAAAAAAAAAGGTGCTTTAAATTTCAAATGGGATTCTGGAGAGGGGCTGAAAAGGAGAAGAAGCAAATCTGTGGAGGGCTTCACTCTCCACCCCTCCTCCATCCCTCCCCTCTCTCTCTCTCTCTTTCTCTCTTGTCAACCTTTTCAAAAAGCATCTATATTCTCACACCAGGCTGTAGGGGCATGTTGTCATGTTGCTATGCTACCTGAATGTCAAGCAGAATGTCAGAGTTATGGCAGAGTGTGAATGTACAATAAAGATGGAGCTTCTTCTGACCGGAGAGCCTGACGGCACGAGGAGAAAAAAAGGAAATGGTGGAAAGGAACGAAATGAAATCAAACAACCTCTGAATAGTTATGTTAGAAAGAAATATTTTGTATGAAGATATTGCACTTTAAAAAAACATCTAACATCTTAATTTGGTGTTTTGTTTTCATCGCTTTAGGTTCAGGTGATTATTAGTAGCTTTAGCGTTTCATCTTGAAATTTGGTGCAACAAATGTAGTTTAATCACTGAATCATTGATTGAAATTTAAATAGCTTGAATAATGATTTTAAAAAATGTTGGACGCATGAAATTGTGAACCAACAAAGCCTTGAAATAAGGATTTTGAAATAGCAAAACTTGCTTTAATGATGACAACCTTTGATATTTTGTTGATTTTTTAGTATTGAGGTCATAAGTAGTGGTTGTGTGGTACTGGACTTCAGTATATTAAGACATGACTCATTTTGTGCCCGCTTCATGTATGTAAATATATAGAAATTAAATATAAAACAGAAATACTTCTTACACATTGCAACCAGTACAAAACTAGCTTAGCTCTGATCTCAATAATACAACAACAAAATCTGAACACTATAAACTTCTTAGGTTAGAAATCATTGCAGGTCTGCTGTGATAAATTTCAATACATTGTAGAGTTTCACATACTCAGAGGTACTTCAGATCTCATGAAATTGTACTTATAATAAGCTTCCATAAACGTAGAGGCATCAAGATCTACGGCCGCTCTGTTTATCTGCAAACAGAGTAAAGAGGCAAAAATGCCGCGTTCACAAGTGAGTAGTTAAAGTATTTAAATATGTTCAAATTACATTCCAGCTTTTCATCAAAATACCTTATAACAAGAGATAATTTGATGGTGATGAGGATAATCATGGCGCTGACATTAATGCTGATGATTATCATCGTTACTGTTATTTATTTCTTCGATTCGATTCCCCCCCAAAGTCCACCGAGCTCCTTTTCATACGCGGCTCCTGAAACGTTAACCACATTTCATTTGGATTAATTGAAAAATTACCATAACCCGCGGCCATTACAGTTATTACAGTTTGGTGAAATGGCCCTCAGAGAGGTTAGGGGATTGAAACCTCTCCTCGCCCGCCGTCACATCGCCCCACTTCCTCTCTCGCCCCCCCACCTTCGCCACCCTCAGCCTCCATCTCGGCCCCGGCTGGCCACAGACGGCGGTCGGAAGATGTCGAAATGTAGAGCACGAACCGAACGGATGACAAGACGGCTTGAGAGGTTTACCGTTGCAGATACAGACTGATGGAGTTAAAGAGGGGTTGGCTGATGGAGAGAGGGATTGACAGTTAAAATGACAGAGTGCGAGATGGAGGAGATATTGGCGTGGGGGGGGGGCGGGGGCGTTGGCTGTGGAGTCAGTGATGGAGTGGCGAGATGAGATGGCCACCGTTGATTTCTGCGGACGTCTGGAGCGCTGCTGCTCGGCGATATTTGTGCAGGGAGGAGGAACGCTATAGGCCCACATGTCAGAAGGGCGTATAAAGGCGTATATATACACACACACAACATTTATAGAAAGACAGATTTATAGAGACACTTGACACTGTCGTGGCTTCAAGATGGCCACCTTTGTCACTCGTTCCTGCAGGAAGCGGCATGAATTGGATCATGATGATGTACTCCACCGGAGGAGCGCCCTAAATCCCCAAAGCAAAGTGTAGAAACCTGCAAAATGGATTCATGACACCATTTTTCACACCCGTGCTTCCTGCAGTTACATAAGCACATACAGTACTGCGCGGCTCTATAGGCTCCTGCAGCTGTGTTAAATTGGACGGCAAGAGGAATGGATTGAAAACTGATTCTGCCGTGTGTGTCTGTAACATCTCCCTTTTATCCCAGACTAATTATCAACTCCTATTTCACTTCATGGACAAAATTAGAAATTTGTTTTTCGATCTTGTCTCGGCCATCGCAGTGTTGTGTTTTTTTTGGAGGGGGGTGGGGATGTGCTTTTCTGTAGCATCAAGGATCTCAATCTCATTTTCTGCTCTGAATTACTGTCTAATGAATGTAAGGTTTTGGATTTGGAGACAGGCAGACTAGCTAATGGGTTTGTTAGTTTGTTGAGTAGCATGCCACACTCATTATTGCTTTCAATGCTGTGATTAACTTGATTTGCAGGGCAAATCCATCGGAGAGAAGATGATGTGCTCACATATATAAATGCACGCATGCCCCTAATGTAATAATCCGATTTAATAAGTTATTAATATAGTTTGGTGCTCAGTTGGAAATAGAAAAGTGGACGGCTGAAAACACTAAGGCAACTGATGATCATGTTGTGATTGATTTAATTTCATTTAGTAAGGGAACATGATGTTACAACAGTGACTAACAGGATAAGAAAGTCACTCAGGGGCACCTCTGGTAAAAAAAAAAAAAAACTAGTAATATTATTGCCTCGCTCTTTCCTTTTAAAAGCCTCCATGCAATTTCTCATAATTTTTTTTCTCTAAAAGATTATTTTTATGGCGTTTCTGCTTTACTAGCCGGCTTATAAAAGAGTACGGTAGGAAAGATGGAGAGAGAGAAAAAAATGATTTTGTGCGGTTTTCAGCTCGCATAGCCTACTGAGCCTCAAGGACATCACATATTGTATCATTATTCCAGGACACAAGTTTTTTTCAAAGAGCTGAAAGTGATAATGTCGTACAACAAAAACTCTTCACAGACGTATGAAGCGCGGAGCCACAATAAGGCTATTCTGAGATGCCGCTTTGTGGGTGAGAGACGCCTGAAATGAGTAAGATATGAGTAAAAGAGAAGATGAAGTCACTCAAGAACATCGCTGCCGAGAAAGAGACAGCACAATGACAATCACAAGTGTTAGTCAGTGTCTTGTTTGGGAAGAGAGTGGTGCCACTGTAACCAGAAGACTGTAAGTGACCACGGCTGAGGCGGCTTTACAGCGACAGTTAGCTGCCAAGATGAAACGATGATGTGCATTTTCACTCATCGCTTTCATCTTCAGATATATGTCTGAGGGAGGTCCCTAAACGTCGCCTTAATGGTGTCACCGTGGCGATTATCAAGCGTTCCCGCTTCTTCGTCAGGCTCCAGGCTGTCACCAGAAATGTCAGATGCGTCCCGTGTTACTAGTCATCAGGAGAGTTACGGCAAAGAGGACAGCTGTGGAGTGCTGTCTTTAAGGTTAGCCATCTGGACACACACCAAGACACTCTGCCTCTTCATGCATTAATGTGTGTGTGTGTGTGTGTGTGTTTCTGGAAGACAACTCGCCATCCTAAGCAGATGAGATCAACCCGTGCAGACGAGCGTCGTTCAGATATCAGCTACATTACGCGCAAAGCATCTGGATGTTCCCTGTGAAAACGTAGCTCAACTGTATAACACTTCATCTCATTAAAGGATGTCTTCTCTCACTCCACCAGACTCTTTTTGGGTCCAAGAAGAATACCAAGTGTATTAAACTTTTTATGATGCCTTTTAAGGTCAGGTGAATTTTTTCGTTTTGTTTTGTTTTTTTTGTTCATCCCTTCAAACCATGGATGCGTTAGAGAAGTGGATGAGGAGCCTCCTTCATCTCAGTAAAAGTTGCTCGCTGGGTGCACGTGCCCAAAAACGTCCTCAAGATTCAGCGTTTTTGGGTGCATCCCGCCTGTGTGCGCGAATGTGGTGAAAATACACCGATGCAGCTCTTCACGACTGCGATCATAAACATTTCCTTCACTGCTTCAAGATCCCGTCGGCTCGCTGACGGGCAGGCACGCCCTGAAAAGGTGGAGAGCTGTCAAGGAACACATTCCTCCGACGACCATTATATCTTCCATGTAATACTAAAAGACTACTAATACATTTAGAGACTTCACTGACACCGTTTCTGACCTCGGAAAAGCACATACTATCTGCACTAGAAACACAGCCAAAGCTGCAACAGTGTGCATGTGTGTGCTGAGTTTCCTGCAGTGAAAATAGTCATTTATGACGCCTGGACATGCTGATAAATAACACAGGACCATCTCCTGTTGGCCACTCAACTCAGCCCCCACAGCCTTAACACCTGCCTACCAGGAAGTACATGAAGGTCACAGGGAGGGTATTGTGTGTGTGTGTTTGTGTGTGTGTGTGTGTGTGCGTGTAAGGGCATACAGTATCTGACATGTACGGATTTGGTTAAGAGTCAGAAACACATGCACGCACACACACGGACACGCACAAACACTCCCTGAAAATGTAAGTTTAATGGGTAAAGTCTGGAGCGTCTCTTCTCACCTGTCACCTCTCATTAGACTGCGGCATGGCGACTGACCTTGTTCGTCTTTCCTAGGGCCGCTGTGCCGAGCGCCGTGTGTGTGTGCGCGCGTGCGTGTGTGTGTTCATTCAGGGGCCGGGGCCGCCTCACCCTAATGATGTGGCTGTGAAATCGGGCCGGAGCCCAGCGCCGTCTCTCATTACGTCCCTCCAAATTCATTTGCCACGTCGGTTCTGCCTGCTCATGCATGCGCCGCACGCCACTCTGCCCATGCGGCTTTACTTGTACCTGCTGTTAGTCTACATCTAAGGCGCGAGCCGGAGCGGTTAGCCTGACACGCGTAGGAACAGAAACACACGTGTTAAATCACACTTGAATCTTAAAACACTGAGTTATTTACTCAGATGTAAGATGACTTTTTATGACCTCTGCGTGCGGACAGTAGGGACATACAGACGTTAAGGCCTCAGTGAAGTGAGTCAGTATTTTGGGGTGATGCAGACTTTGCGGGTCGGTGTGTTTCTAGTAAAAGGTTGACTTATTTTTATGAATACTTACGTTATTTACCAGACTACTTCTTGATCTTGACCAGTTGCTAGGCAACCAATGGAGACTCCAGGAAGTTACTTGTCCTGAAATAGAAATTAGTCCAGCGCGTAACACCCATAAAAATGGCAAATTGTTGTTTTTGCCCTTTGTTCTTCGTACAGATGAGATACAAATGGGATAAAACATAATCAGGAGGTGCAGGAAGGTGGATTTAGTTTCCTCTTGACAGAGCCAGTTTTACTGTTTCCTCCTCATAACAGTATTTGTGCTAAGCTGAGTTAGCATGCTGCGAGAGATGGGCACGTTATCAATCTCACCAAACTCTCAGCAGGAAAGAGAATAAACATATTTACAAAAAGCAAAATAATTGCCCCAAAACAGGAAAAATGTCATGTCCTTAATCTAGAGGAGGAGACACCTGGTCAGCGACAGAGAGGCATAAATAATGAAACTGTGAGAATATTAATTGAATTGTTTTAGATTTATAAAATGAGATATGAGGTAAAATGATGATACATGATATAAATCTTGTTTTGGACAGTATGCATATATGAAATATAAATATATACATGTACATACATACACACACACCGTATCAATACCAGTGTTTAAACCAAACCTATGGCTTCTTTTGAAACTGTATAGTAATCTGAGTAGCGGCCACTCATCTTGGTTGTCAGTAGCTTTCCGAGCCGGCCTCAACAGTTAATGATAAAGGTGTAAAAATTGTAGCGGGGGAGGCAGTGTCCTTGTGTAGATGGGGGATGGGACTGACAGACATCCGCATCAAGCATCTCCCCTCATGACCTTGACAGGCGTGGTGTTATAGTACGGTAGTTACAGCATGTAGTCTTTGGACGGCAGAGGAAACTGTTCTTTGTCCTCTGCCTGCACACGCCGAGACAGCAGGAGTCTGGACAGATCCTCCACTTGGATCTGAGACACAACGCTGCCTGCAGAGTGTCAACAATCACCTTTACTCTGTACAATAAGGCTGCATTAAACATGCAGCAGAGATGGGACGTGTCTATGGCTGATATACAGCGCACTGTGCAAATGTCATAGGTGCTCTCCCTCTACGTGTTATCTGATCCACGGCTAGCTTGTGTGTGCATGTGTGTGTGTGCGTGTGTGTGTGTACGTTGCGTCTGCCATTGCAGCAAACAGATGGTATCATAATGACATCATTGCACACTGGGGTTATGTTCTCCAAGGCTCGGAGCAGGAGGAAGAAATTAGGAGGAGGCATCAGATGAGTGTTTGTCAATTAATCTAAAAGAGACACACACACACACAAAAAAAAGAAAAAAAAACCCAGAGAGCTTTTCAAAACATTTAGCTTCAGTTTTGCCCTACTAAACGCCACCCTGCGTTTCACCTCGCCTGCTCGGCTGTTACAAATGTCAGCGCTCCGAGTTAACTGGACTTGAAATGGTGTGCCCCCCTCTTTCTCTGCCTCCCTCTGTCATGTTCTCCTTCATTTGTCAAGGGTGCCCTGAGCACCTGAGTTTCTTTTTAAGAGCATCTCTTTTCCCTTCCTTTTTTTCCTCCGTCCTCTGTTCTCGAGCTCTCTCATCTCACCGAGCAGGGAGAAACCTGTCACCACACAGCATTAGTATGCTCTTTTCATATCTGTTCCTCTTGCCTCCTCTTTTTTTTTTTCTTCCTCCTTCCTCTTTTTCCTCCCCCTCCTTCTTCTTTTCCCTGCAAACATAAAAATAGTTTATGCCTCTGACAAGAAAATGCCTCTAATCCTGAGGTTTGTTGGAGAGCAAACAGACGCAATTGGCCACTTATTATTCTGTGTAGAATTTTCTATGTGGGGTGTTTGTGGTATCCATGGCAACAAAGTAGGGTGCACATATCCCCCCTGTCACCGAGCAGAATGGGAGGGGAGAGGATGAAAAGAGGCGATAAAATAACACACTTACTGAAATGCACAGGGCAAGCTGTAACCTGTTAGTTCAGTAGCTGGTGTGTGTTGCGAATGTGCTCCTCAGTATGTTTTAGTGTGTGTGTGTGTGTGTGTGTGTGTGAAGTGTACGATGGTATTTGCGCACCTGCATATAGCTGTTAGCCTCCACACAATCAGATTTCTCTGATTGCACACTTGTTTGTGTGTGTGTGTGTGTGAGAGAGAGAGAGAGGTGACTTATTACTGAGAGGGTGCGAGAGAGAGAGACACAGGTGTACATCTGAGTCTTAATGCATGCGGATCCACATATGGATTCAGGTGCCATAATAGCTGAAGCCTCCCTTCAGCTGGGTCGGATGGCCTGTGCACACCTCACGGGGAGATAATCTTTGCCATAACGAGTTTTTCACATGTGCACCTTCTTTTCATTAGCCCGCACAGGCCCTGCCACTCCATCTAACACCATGGAAATCAATGAGAGCCAGTCGGAGTGGTGTGAAGATTGAGCGGCGGTCAAAATACTTTGCATGCTGAAAACTAAAGTGAGCGGGAGGGGCCGAGGGGGACGGGAAATTGTTGTGTTGCTGGGGAGGATTTGCATCGTGATTTCATGTATGTGAATACGTTGTGCCACTTTTCTCTGCGTGTGCAGATGTGTACACATTCGGATACATATTTAACTGACTTCTCTGTGCCAATTTCCTGCCTCTGTTCTGCTCCTCTTTTCATTTTTTCGCCTCATTCTCTTCTCTTTTGTTTGTGGCTGATTTGTTGATTTCCTTTTTAACCCAACTGTCACTTTGTTTTTTTTGTTTTTTTTCTTTTTTCATCCCGTAGAGGTTTGCTGTCAAGGGGAATAAAACAGGATTATAATTAAAAACAGCAACAGCAAATACAATGCTTTCTGACGTCTATTTCATTCTAAGCTCCTCTATTCTTTTCCCCTCCTGTTAATCCGTCTTTTCGGCACGTGCGTGATCAATAAGCTGATGACTGTTGAAGGGGTGGACCGCGGGGTGAGGGGCCACAGGGTTCAGAGGTCAGGTGTGTGTGAGTGCCGAGTGTCCAGGCCGTGACCTGGTCCTGCTGGACCTCTACGTTTACTTAAAGCCTCCACGTGGTGAGCGGTCAGTGGTCAGATTTTACCACCAAGATGGAAAAAAGTTTCTGTTTGAGTCGTCGTCATTCTCAGTGCAAACAAATGTGTTTTGGCAGTGAAGCCACGCTGTGCGTAAACTCTCATTAGCGACTTTTTCACTTCAGCTCTTCTTGGAGTCATCACAGTTCCATCTATGTGCTTTTTTCCTCAGTAAAAAAAAACTTTTATTTGCCCCTTGAGGAGCATTTGTTTTTCAGCAGAACATAAAAACGCCACAGAAAAAAACATAATCTTAACCATGACAACAGATCGACAAGTGTGGAAGCGTACTATTCCACGTCCTGATGATCCCCGAAGAGCCAGGATATGAATGTATTTAATATTTAAAATGCATGTTTAAATGATAACGTGCCTATAATGTCAGATTTTCAGTTTCAAAGATAAGTGGCACTACAGGTAAAATATTCCTCTTCCTTGTTTGTTTTCCAAACACCTCGCGCCAGATGGGAATAAACTGAAGTCAGTGAAGAGAGGCTGAGCAGGGAGGGCGTTTGAGTTCCTTTAATGAACAGCGATTCAAGGGTATTTATTTTCACGCCTGTTAATAACCTCACCTAATAATCTAATCTGGCTATTTTTAAGGTGGGAGGCGCAGCCAGAAATCTATAGGTAAACTTGGATCAAATACAAACAAATACCAGGTTTTGGCTCCTTTCTGATCTCAGCGCTGCGATTAGAGAGCACATCACACAGCCTTTGAATCTGGAGTGCTACATCGGAAAAAATCAGAAGGCAGCGTCGTGCCTATGTTCCCAGGTGATTTCCCCAGCTGTGCCTCTTATCCAGTAGCTGCACAGCATGTTCCTTTCTGTCTCCAGCTCCTCTTTTTTTTTTTTATCTGTCATCCTCGCAGCATTGTAATTGAAGATTAATAGAACCACGAGTCCTGCATCGCGTGAATAGCAAACAGCTTAGATTATTCAGCGCTGACTTGTAATCTCTGATATCACTCCCGGTCCAGTATCCGTGTCAGCAGACTGTAACCTGGGCCTGAGGTGAATGCAGAGGAAGAGGAGGATGATATTCTGTCTTTCTATTGCTACTGATACATCTTCTTCCTTCCCTGGAGCTCCATTGTTGGGCAGAAACTATTGAAAACACATCAGTGAGTCGCACCGGTGCACTGGGGGACATGTTCCTTTATTACCATGCACACACACACACACACTGTAGTTTATTTTAAGTCAATCCTTCACACACTGTCCAGCTGCTGTATAGGACTGGTGTGTATTAATTCGCAGTTTGAAAATAGTCCCCAGCTGATGCACGCTCTCCTCCCGTTTGTGTGACAGTGACCAGCTGTTTAAGGAAATGACTGAGCCTTTTGTAAAAGTTATGCACTGGTGAAATATTGTTTAGAGATGCACGTCTTTAGTTGGAATTAGTGCATGGCTTGCTATTGGTCAGCTTTGCAACAAATCTCATGATGTCATCTTTAATTGGATGCAGTTTTTTTCATGTTGGCATCTTGAAATGTGGTTTTGCTCTCGGCCGTGCCGTCCTGCCGCGGGTCGAGGTGAATAACAACAAACGCCTCGCTTCGTCTCCTAACCTTGAGCGTTTTCTTTGTCTTTCACCCACCAATAACCACTGCCTTCACCTCTTGACCTCCGTCCACAAAATACACAACGAGCCGCTCCAGTGCAGCCGTTTCACCGCGGCCTTAAACCGAGCGTGAGTAAATATAGCGCAAAGAAAACAATGTGAACTCGATTTGACCCACCTGCAGCCGCTGCATCTGGCGGCCCCGTACCCTTGTTTTCACCCCGGTCCGCAGCCCAAAAACCACCCACTGATTAAAGCTGTGAAGTATCCTGCAACTCAGGACAGGAATCAATAAGTGAATTAGACTCCACTTTCAGCTTCCTCTCCAGCCAGCCGGTCCCAAAACCAGCTGCCCGGGATAATGGGCCTGGAAAATGGGGGAGTGTGGGCGTAAGTGGAGGAGGCTGGGGGACAAAGAGGCTTTAAGGTGGTGTGATATACTGCTGCGACACATTATCGCTGCACACTCGGATATATCTGACAGTATGCGACTGCCGCTCTGAAGCTCATACATGTTTCACATTTCCTTCAAAGTAGAGGAAGATGCTACAGATACACGCTTACCATCAGAGTCCCAGCAGGGCGCCGCCGGCTCGCCAATGAGAGACCCACTTTGTCTTGATGTGGCCATTATTTTTATCTGTTTATTTTTGTCTGTTGCGGCGATATCTTTGCCGCAAAGCACTTAATGCTGCAGCAGATCTTCCCAGAAAACACTCGTAAAGCAGTGTCATACGCGTGTCACTGTCCTTGTCCTCTTTTCTCCCTCTGTACCCGGGGGGGAATCACTCCCCCTGTTTATGGCAAAAAGAAGTGTGATATAACATTCATCACACTGAGGTTGTAGTGTTTGTGTAGAAAGTGCTCCAAAAGTTTTATTCTTTATTATTATTTATTTTTTTTATATTGACATGGTGGGTACGTGTCTTAATTATCAGGCTACCTCACATATAACTTATCTAATAGTCCCCTCAACACCACTCACAAACAGGTTAACACAAGGATCAGATACTGCCTCATATATAGAAAGTGTCAACAACTGCATGTTACTAAACATAAGCCTTAGCTGGCTTATGTTTAGTAAGAGACAAAGTCAAAGTAAGGCTAAGATCAAATGATAAATGACCTAAATTGACATAAAACATACAGTTTATAAGCATGTTTCCATCGATAGAGAATAAAAAGTAAATAATATTGATGATAAGTCTTACCTCTATACAGATTTTTTAAATACTCCAAAAGAACTTCACCTGATGGAAATATATAAATCAGTTTTTAAGAAGTATTTTAAAGATCACTGAAGTTGGAGAACGAGAGTCATCATTACTCTCCTCAAACATTGTTGGAATCAGGAAAGACTGACGTTTTACTTTCAGTCTCGTAGCGATCTGCCTCAAACTGACACTGACTCAGGTGACATCACTTCACACAGCTCACACTCTATACTATTCATTTCACATCGGTAAGAAAGCTATTTATCTAGTGCAAAATGTCAGAAGACTCATTCCGTGGTAATAAACAAAAACCAAGAGGTTTATTTATATGTCAGACATTGAGTGTGCACCCCTGTTACTTCCTTTGTCTTTGGTCTTAATCTCACACTTTTGCACACATTTAAATATCAGGAAATTAAATATTTGTTGAGACAATGACTGGTCTCGACAGAAAGACCCTGAATCCTGCCTGTTCTCGGCCCCTCTCATATCGCCAGGAACACTCATTACTCATTACTTTGTGTTTGTGTTAATGCCATGTTCCTCCCTCTGTTTGGCAGCCGACCGGTTGTGTTTGTGCCACACTCTTAGCGGGGGTGTGATGTCATATCACAGTGCCACGTTCTGCCGCCACGACGGTGCATCTGCTGTTGATCTTGGTTTAACTGAGGAAAGCCGCGCCAAGTCAGGCCCGAATTAACGAGATCGTCACCATCAGTAATCATGGGAATAGTACATTCGCAGGCCACTGTTTCGTATCTGTATGTGTCATATTCTCAGCCAGCCTGGCCACTGTGCATAGTTAAACATGTCATTAACCCTCATTACAGCAGCATTTAAAGGCACAGTTTGACTTCAGACGCAACTGAAGGAAACTGGCCTTCCTTCACACTTTGTGGTTAATTTGCCAACTTTATTCGATGGCTTTATTTGATGTTTTCCACTGGGAGTGTCTGAAAACATCAGCCCATCGTCTCACAGTCACTGGCTCGTACACTTTGGGTTTCAGTGGAGAATGCACAGCTCACTGTTGTCTTTCATCCTGTCAGTCACTCCATTCACTCAATTTTTCATTCAATTCTGACTTCACAGTGATGAGATATAAAAGCTCCGGCGTGGCTGACATTTGCAACATGCAAACTGCTGATGATATTCTTGTGATCTCTCGAGCAGCAAATGCAGAGCACGGAGAGGAGGCTGTGAATAAACGTCGATCAGCCTGCAGCTGCCGAACAGGTTACCCTGCAGTGTGCCGTTTATACGCACTGTATGTAATTATATATGAAGAGAAGTTCTTGAATCTTACTTGCCTCCCTTATCACACCTGTCACACTTCACTTTAAATAAAACTCCAGCTCTCCTCAGCTGTCTGCCTCTGCTGCAGACAATAATATATCCTCACAACTAATACACATTAAACAGAGAAGCGAGAGCCCTAATAGGTCTGTGGTTTTATCCAAATTATTCGAATCATTTGCAAAATTTTGTCCCCCTGGTAACATTTCCTCCTCCCATTATGCTTCTTAATTTTTGAACAACTTCACAATGATAAATCTGGAAGATTTGAACTTTAAATGACCTGATGTTTATTGGTTTGAAAATGAAAGCGATGCAGAATAAGCTGAAATGTGCATCTAAGGGTTAAAAGACATCAAGCTAACTGAACACTGCAATGATTACTGTCCTACTATCCTCATGATCAGACATGTAGGAGACCTGTAAGAACCCCATTTACTCCTTGTGCTGTTGCACCGTATGTCAGTTTATTGATTAATGATATTTCCGTTTACCATAGAAATACAAGAACACAAAGCTTAGAAACACTGAAGCTTTTTCTGACACACACTTAGGGGTAAATAAATTTTGGCCTTTGTCCTTCAGCAGAGTGTTGAGCACAAAATATAGATTAATCCGCCACTAAAAATAGTCCCCAGCAAATTCACATTTTCCTCTTGTTTGAGCAGCATTAACTAAAAACTACACTGACCATAGGCTTTAGAAAAATACTGAAATTATTTAAGAAAATGTAACTGTACTTGTGAGCTGTTAAAGATTTATGTCTTCATCCAGAGCCAATATGGCCGCGCCAACATCCACTTTGTAGTGCAGTCAAAAGGAACTTCAGTGAAACATGACGGGAGACTCTTTGGCTCCCTCTTCCACGGAGGGAGGGGCCCTCCTGCTTCAGCGTCAGGTTGTGTGACATGAAACATGTTAGCGCGGCCATCCTGGAAACCACAAGCCACTGAGGATGAACGCGTGAGGGATAAGCAGGTTGTGTTTGAGCAAACGGATGTTCTCTACGTCCTCTCCCCCTCCTGGATGACTCATACACAGCCACAGATTGATTCACAGAGGCACCTATAGTGTGTACTGTGCAAACCTGGCCGCACGTGCACACAAACCTAATATTTCTTTTAAACTGATTTCTTTCACAAAGCTATTTTTCTCTCTTTTCATATCTACTCTGCTGTGCTGCGTGGCTCTGTTGGCATGCGTGATATATTGTTTCTGTATGTGTTTGCTTTGAATACGTGCACACAGAAGATTGCGAAAACACGTCAATTTAGCATGTTCTTAGTATGCAGCCATCAAGTTTCTCAATAATTCTTTCACATATCTCTGTTTGTGCATGCGTTAGCAGTGTGTGTACATCTGTGTATGCTTTGTGCGTGAAATCTGTTTCTGTTAAGAAGTGCTCAGAGTGTAATATTGTTTATTTGTGACTCTCTGGGGTGTGTCTGTTTGTGTGCATCTGCAGTTGTTCATGTGCATGTTTTTTTGTGTGTGTTTGCATGCATATTATGCTATGACATGTGCAATTTGCGTGTGTCCATGAAATTTGAATGCATCTGGGTGCTTGTTATTTTTAAGATTTTGTATTTTCAGCCTCTGTGTACGTCCCTATTTATTTATCTGTGAGTGCACATCAGTGATGTGTGTGCTTGCATGAGTGTGTATGACTTGTACGTGTGTGTGTTTGTGCCACTCTTGATGGACACGTGTGCTGTGAGTCATGTGTACGTGTGTGTGTGTGTGTGTGTGTGTGTGTGTGTG
>JAOXYL010000050.1:1454299-1468532 GCA_028564955.1 Terapon puta
TGATTGCGTGAAATGAAATGTGGCCCCGCTGCTCGTTGGGGCCCAGCTGGTGGACAAAGAGGAGCCGGAGCTTTTTCTCAGGAGCTGAATAGCTGATATCGACTTAATAAGCTGCACGTGCTCTTATAAGGCACGAATAAGTCGTCTATCTAAATACTGTAATAGTATTTTGGTTGCGCTGTGGGGAACAGATAGATTCTTCGTTTTCTTACTTTGGACTCGACGCCACATATTTAATAATGGTGTGGTTGTATGTGCGTAAAAGTCCAGTGGTTGTAAAAAAAAAAAAAAGAAAAAAGTGTGTGTTTGTTGTGTCTCTCGTCTTTAAACATGTCGGATAGAGGAGGAAGAGTACGAGAGAGAGAGAGAGAGAGAGAGCGAGGGGGAGGGCGGTTGGCGTGACGCCCACTGGCACCGTGCCCACATCTCCGGCTGCTGTGGAGCTCCGTGTCACGGCCAGGACTCCCTGCCAGAAGGGCTTTCCCCAGAATCACCTCTGCACACACACACACACACACACACACACACACACACACGTACTCCTTCACACACACATAAAAACACACTCGCACACACATGCCTTGCTCTCAGCCATGCTGCCCATGTGTTTAGTGTCAACATTTTGATGAAGCTCTGCCAAGCAAACAGTATATCCTGTACTAATGGTCTGACTTGGCAGGGTTTTTTTTTTTCTGTGCACCAAAAATGAGAGTGAGGCGAGCTTTAACTGGTGTAAACATAAAAAAATCATCTGTTATTCTTGTGAATAAAAAAAAAGAAAATATGTATTCACTTAAAGCTCCCCTAAAATGCTGCTGATGATGTAAATTTCTAATGCAGGATTTTTACTCAGGTATTTTATATTATTACATGACTGCTTCACTTTAAGTAAAGACTCTCAGCACCGCCCATCAATGTTCTCCTTCAAGAGATCATCTCACAGATGAACTGAAACGTTTCATAAATGACGTGTGAGAGTTTCACACTCAGGTGTGACGTGCACTTTAAACTTTTCATTTACATTTCTAAGCTTTGCATGCGACAGAAGACGTGTTTCCAGGTTAACACATGATTCACTACGAACCTGTGAAATATTGAGTCACTGATGGGAAAACACAGAACAGTTTATTTTTCGATTTATTGGCGTTTTTTAGTGTGAAAACTTTTCCATTTGAGATTTGTGAGCATGCCGAGCGTGACGAACAGACAAAAAAAAGTTGCTCATGTTGGATCTTAATACATTTATTAAACTCGTGCGTGTGTTTATCTTCGAGGATCTCGCTGAGAAACGATTGGACGATGGGTGTGTGTGCAGGTGTGTGAGTACACAAGCCGACGTGTTGATGACGAGAGGTGGAACCACCAACTATTTTCTTCACAAATGAGAAAGAGAAAGAGAGAGAGAGAGGGAGAGGGAGAGAGAGAGAGAGATACGCCCTGTTGGTGTTTGTTTGCGGAGCCAGTTAATTTTCTAATTAGTCTCCATCAAACCCCAGCCGTCGTTAAAGGGGAAGGATGTGTGTTACCCAGATGTCTCCCTCAGCGTGAAGAATGAAAGAAAGACAGAAGGAGAAGATGAAGAGGGGAAGCCGTGATATTGATGATAATAAAGAGAGTCGCGGCTGCACACAGTATCTCCGCTGACTCGACGCCACACTTTGATGTGGGCCGTGTTTATGGGAGGCGTCTTGCAGCGTGTGCCAGCTTTGACACGCACACGCACTCGCTGGAGGACTCGAGGCCGGACTGCTTGTTTTGATAGGTGCCTCCCAAATGCATCTGCGGCGACCACAGCGCGCGATGAAGGCCGGGAAACGAGCGGAGAGGAGAGGAGAAGACGAGGCCGCTAACGAGCTCGGGCTGATTTCTGCCTGTTTGAATTGGCATGAAGGACGAGAGGGAGGGGGGCAGGGAGAGAGGGAAACAAATGCAAAACTAAGAGGGGAAAGGAAGTTGCAAAAAAAAAAAAAAAGAAACAAGACATAAAGAAACTTTCTGGAGTTGTGAAGAAGTCCGTGTGCTGCTAAATGTTTTTAAATGTTTGATTTGAGATTTTCAGGCCCGTGCGTTCATGCGGGGAGCATGGGGGGGGCACGTTCATGCATGTGTGTGTTTGTGTGTGTTTGCATGTCTCCGAGTGCGTGACCCGCGGCCTCACACACATTCCCAGCGTCAAACAGGCCGGCGTGGACTCGGTGTCACCCCCGACAACCTGGCTGACCCCTGAATCCTCCTCACGGGCTCAACACACACACACACGCCCACACACACACACTCTCTCTCAAACACACACACGTCAGTAAAACTTTACTAAGCCATGCGAGTAAATGTGTCTGAAATACACCTGGAGTGTTATTTCCTCTGTCACTCTGTGCTTCCTCCTCTGTCGGCGTGTTTTGCGTCTCGCAGTACAAACGCTGCCGTGTGACGGTTTCGCAAGATTAAGCGGTGACGCCGTGGCCGAAGCCTTTCGCCGCACCGTCAATGCGTCCCTCTGTTGGGCCGCAGATGGATGATTGATGCTTGTTGGCTGTGACGGCACAATCAGGTCGTTTTATTTCGGAGATACGAAGAAGTGTTCTCAGTTCACCCCGAGGCGTCGTCGTCTCTTTCCGTCTTCGTGCCGTCGTCTCATGGGTTCATTTTGATGTGTGTGTGTGACGTCTGTGTGAGGTTTGTTGTGAGGTTTTTTCATGCACGCTTTGCAGAGATCAGTTTCCCATGTGGAGCGTTGGAGAATTCTTTTCTGTTGATTACTTTTCTAGGTGATTGCTGTGACCATATATATTCATTTATATTACTTTTTTGTATGTTTAGAAGCTGTTCTGCTCACGCAAACTACCCGATTATCGTTCGTCTGGTCATTTATTGTATCCTGCATATGCACACCCACAACAACTCCTGCACAGTGGTGAACATTTCTAAGACTAACTAATCTTCTCTGCCTCATTATAGTAGTATCAGCAAAGTCTCCCAGATGAGAAATGTTCCAGATTTATCAATTTCTTTAAAAAAAAAACAACAAAAAAAAAGTTTCTGCTTCTAGACATTCACATCTTCAGTGTGTTAGTTAGCTGCTTGTATGTGGAGTCGCTGTCTGTTAATCGTCAGGAAAATGGAGATGAAATGGTCAGATGATTACTCGATCGCAGCCTTTCAGCACAGTGCTAAAACAGTGGCAGTTGAAGGAAACCTACGCCTGTGTTTTTTTTCACGGCTCGTAACAGCAGGACGGAGCCGGGAGAAGTGAAGGTGTCCCTTGGTGACAGTTAGATGAGCCCTGCCCTCTTCCCCCCCAGGCAGACCACAGCCGGGGCTATCTTTAGCCGGGACACCGGGCTGGTTTCACGGCCACATCCCGGCCCGATGTGGCCGGGACTAACCGTCGGGATGGGTGAGGGTTTGGCACGGCAGGGCTGAGCTCTGGTTGTGGGGGAGGACTCTTCCTCTCGCCGCCCCCCCCCCTCCGCTCCCTCCCCCCCGTCCATGTGCAGAGCTTCACCCCGGGTCAGAAAACACAAGCAGGAGAGGAACTGAAACCTGGGGGACGAGGTGGGGGAGGAGGGAGGACGGATGGAGAGAGAGAGAGAGGGAACACTGACGAAACAGACGGGGGTCTGTTGGCATGCTCACACACAGTTTCACCCCCCCCCCTGTTCTCTCATGTTAGAGAGTTAAGAGCTGCAAGTAATGATCGATTAATTGATTGAAAGCTGTGATATAAATGATATTGATTCTGCTTTTTCACAGTTCATTCATCGTTCAGTCATTCTTCCTTTTTAAAACGTGAAGCTTCCAGGTTGTCAAATGTGAGATTATTCATCTTTTTGCGTTTTTAACTTTTATCCAACCAAAACAAAACGTCGGCGACATCTTGTTTGTTTCATCAGCGTTGTTTTTTCAGATAACGTTTGTTTAATTGAGTTTTTTTCCTCCCTTCATCAGTTGCGTTTACTTCATTTATATCGTCTCTCTGTTGACGCATTGACCCAACAGTCCCACCAAAAAAAAAAAAACGCCTTCATTTGTCTGAATTTAGCAGAAAATCACTTTGGGGAGTTGGCTGGATGCTTTCTGACATCACTGAAGTGAGCTGATGGCGGCCATGCTGCCTTCACCCTCCCATGCTTCCAGTCCTGGTCAATGTGGTTAGTAAAGCGTGACCTGCCCCCCCCTCCCACCACCACCACCACCACCCGCCCTCATCTCTCTCTGGAGTCACTTGACTGGTGCAAAGACCCCTGACTCCACCGCTGCGAATGACTCCCGTTTTCCCTCCCTTTTTCGTCATCCTTTATCCGTCTCTCGCTTACCTCGCCACCCCCCCCCTCCGTCTCTGCTGGTTGCTCTGGGGGAAGAACTACTCAGATCTTTTGATCAAATAAAGGTCCAAATACCACACTGTACTCAAAGTATTGAAAGTAAAACTGCTCACGTATCAGTAAAATGGCCTCTCTGATGTTTCTGGATTAATAATCCTGCTGCATTCATGTGGTTTTTACCACCGTGCAAGTTTCAGGCTCATTTGAACAACTTTACATCCTGTTTCAACTGCAGCAATGCATCATGGTCTATAAAAAATACTTAGTTACTTTCCTGGCTGCTTCTTTGTCTCTGGCGTGGCGCTGTTTCTCCCACACTCTCTTAATCCTTATCTATCACTCCTCGTTTCCTTTTTAATCTCCCTCCTTTGGCACACTCCCTCTCCAGGTCCATCTGTAACCTGCAGATATTGTGCACGTTCAAAGTGTGCACATAAGTTATGTTGTTTTTACTAACATTAACATTTTAGATGCACAGAATACGTGACTGCATGTAAAATTTCACACATAATATTTATAATGGAATATTTTACCCTAAAAATAACCTGAGGGGTGTCTAAAACTTTGAATAATGACACACTGCACCTCTGTAAAAGACGATTTTACTTCACTTAATCTAAATGTCTTTAAACATAAGAATGAATCTAATGAAAACTAGTGAACTTTAACTTTACTTTTTGTAAATTAAACCATTTCCTCATCATCTTTCATCTCCAAGTTTTAGCTGAAATGTTTGTGTGGCACGTCCACCCCCCACCCCACCCCCTCTGCTCCTCCTCGCCCCCACGAGTGCGGCTGTTGTCACCTAAGCTCCGGACGGTGAACTCACTGTCTATATTTAGTTTGTTCGTATAGCTTAGTCGAGCAGCTTCTGTGGCCGCGCACTCCCGCTGTGTGGGTTTTCGGTCCCGGGGGGGGGCTACCGGCCTGCTCTGGTCTGGCCCGGTTTGGCCCGGTTCGGCCCCCGCGTCGCGCCGCCAACGCCACAAAGAGTCCGACGAACCCTGAAAGCCCCCTCACATGTGGCTCGTTGCGGCAGGCAGCGAAGGGGTTAATACCAGTCACTCAGCATGCGGGAGCCGTGGCGGGCGGGCAGGCAGGCAGTGCAGAGGCTGACCTCTGACCCCTCAGGAAAGGAATGTGGAAGCTCTTTCATCCAGGACAGAAACTAAAGACACCCAGGCGGTTGAAAAGTGGCGGTTCAATTCTGCTTTCAACGTTTTTGATTAGGGGAAGTAAGCGGCCGCTCCATGTGAATGTGCCGCGTTTGTCGTAGCGCCGTCTGCCATTTTGGAAAGAAGTCCCATCCCGCAGCAGCGTTTCTCTGTGATCCCTGCAGTGACGCCGAACTGCGATCGGGGCTTGGAAATGGCTGCAGTTGTGCTGTTTGTGCCGGCGGAAAGCCGTGGTTACGAAGCACCGTGCGCTCTGACCTCTAACCTACTACCTGTGTTTGTAGTTATGTAACAAACAAGATGCTCTTTAGCACTTCAGGGCATTTAGAGCTGCAGCTGAGGGGTGTTTTTAAGTCACGTTTGCTTGAGAACATTTGAATTGTTCTTTTAGCCTACAAGATGTCAGAAAACAGTGGAAAACCTCATCATAATTTCACAGTGATGACTGAAAAATAGTCCAAAAGAAATCTTCACTTCATTTCCGAAGCTGGAACCAGTTTTTTTTTATATATTCACTTTGAAATAAGGTTTTTCTGGCTAATTGATTAATTGACTTTTGACTTTCTCCTCCTATAAACAGAATAGAGTGAGCTACCTGATGAGTGCCAGTTTACATTTAACATCATTTCATCGTTCAAGCACTTATGTTCATGTAAAACAACACATCTTTGTTCAAGTCTTTTATTTAGTTACATTCTTTTTAGCATTAAAAGCTCTTTTGTTTTTTGTTTTTTGTTTTGTCCCAATCTTAATTCCATCCATGTCTTTACCGTCCTGTATGTAATCTGTAATCCGAGTCAGTGTGGCGATAGAGGACACGCTGCTGCTTTTGGCCATGTTGTATATGAAAGGACTTCCGAGTGTCGATGGCGGTTTACGCAGCTGTCTTATTTTCCGTCCACAGAAAATGAATCTTTCCACGAGTGTTGCAGGACACAGAGATGGAGCAGAGTTACAGCTTAACGTCGAGCCTTACACGTTACACACATCCCGTCTCTGTAGAAATCACTGGATACAGAAAGAAAGACCAGAAGTGCTCTAGTGCTTAAAACAGTGAGAAATGTTTGTGCAGAAGGTCGGTGATGAACTGTTTTTAAGAAGCACAACAAGGCTTTCAAATTCTGGTTTAGTGGAATTTACCATTTTTTTATATTTTAGTAAGAAAAAAATAGAAAAATGTGTTGCTAAGTCAGTTTAATTCTGTATCAGTGTTGATTAAATAAAGAAAATAATCTAATCAGAAGGAGAGTGTGCGTAAGGACCATTAAAAAATACATAGAGATGAATTCATGTAAAGCAATCACAAATATAATACTTTTGACATAAAGAGCTTATTGTAGAAGCGTGAGAAAGCTTGTTGATTGGCTGTATGAAAACCAACAACCACACCTGTGATTCAATATAGAAATGATGTGAAGAATGTTGTGTAGTCATTTAAATGTTATATATACATATATTTTTTTGTTACAGTGAGAGCTGGAGAGACAGAAAGTATAATTTGGTTTTGCTAAGGCTAACTGTGAAACTACATTAACATAAGTTAAATATAGTTTGTATGGTTTTCTCACTAACTGGCTTTCACTTGATAGTTTTGTTGCTTTAGAAAAAGAAGAAGCAAATATATGAAGTTAGATATTATAGCGATCATAATAAATTCATTTCATACTCGTGTTTGTAAAAGGATGTTTTTTTGTTTTTCTGGAGGATAAAAAACAACAAAAGTCATATGGTTGCCTTTTGCGCGCACACACACACACACACACACACACAAACACACACACAAACACACACGTGATGTTGGGGACAGTCAAATGTGAAGGGGAACTAAAACACTTAAACTGAAGTGAGTTTCAGCACAACGTCCACATAATTCAAGCGTCATGATATCACCCAGGTCAGTTCGAGTCATGTGTTCAGGCCCGAAGGCGTCCGCGTGTGAAGTTAGCGCTCCACACGGCCTGTCGCGGTGTGTCCTTTGTGCTCTATTTGCTTTATTTCTATAAGTTGATGGTGTGGATTCTCGTCTTTGTACTGTATCTGCCTGTCTGCGAGTGTGTTTGAGCATGCCGGCTCGCTCGGGGGGGAGGGTGTGTACATGATGTTGCATTCGGCGTGACCGGAGCTGTGTGTGTGTTGTATGTGCTGTTGTGTGCGGAGGAGAGAGGCAGGGCGACACGGCATGGTTCAGGTCAGGAATGTGCGATGTGGGTAGGCTGTACAATAGAGCTGGGCTCCCTGAGGGTGGTCAATGGGACGGGTGTCACCCCCCTGCACCCTCCCTGCTGGGTGATGACCACCACACAACGCTACAGCTGTCAGGTCCTCTTAACCACCACTGTAAACACACATGCATTGTGAGAACAAACACACATGTATGCACACGTACATGTACGGAGACATACGTGAGCGCACAGGCACGCGTGTTAAAGTTTATCTTGTGCAGAAGAAAACACACACACACACACACACTCATATGTACATGTTTCAGCCACATGTACCAACCTGTGTGACTGTGTGTGTGTGTGTGTGTGCGTGTGTGTGCATTTCTTCGTCAACATGTAAATATAAGCGTGGCAGATTCTGGCATGTTTGCTGTGTTTCCTCACTCACTGACCTCTCACACAGAAAGGATGTCGTTACATTTGGAGCTGAGTTTGTCTGTGCAGACCTTGTGCGTGCGTGTGCGTGCATTCTGTCACATATGCCCACATGTGTTTACGGTTCTTTTATGCACCCTCCGTTCACGTGACGCGACGCTCGCTGCAACGGCCAACATTGCGATCGCCGCTGTGTCCGTTCAACCTTGGACTTAGCCGCTGTGTTAGCTAGCCGGGGTCATGGGGGTTACTGAGGGTAAATAAGGGAATGCGGAGATGACAGGGAGAGAGAGAGTTCAGAGGGCTCTCGGGAACACGAGTTAATATAGTTTGCGGTTTATTTTCATAAAAACAACTTTGGGTCAGTCGCTGCTTCGGCCCGTCCACGCCGTCTCCCTTTTTTTCCACCTCAAAGTTTACGACTGTTTTCCTTGTTGACAAGAAGTTGTTGAGTTCAGGTTGACCGGTAGGGCTGGTTCTAGGAAGCCTGACTTTGTGGCGTAAACACTGCCCACCCCCTGTCCTCCCCCAGCCGCCACAACCCCCCACCTCCACCCCAGCCCCAGCCTGGGGGTTGTGTGTGTTTCTGTGTTTTCCCAAGGATTACAGGAGCCTTATCCAGTTTCATAACAAGTACATACATGTACACACATTAACGCACACAAAGCTGGCTTTGTGCGCCGCGCTGTCATCTGAAGACACACATGATGAAGGATGGGCCGGCGTAATTACATTCAGCCTTCCAATATGGTTACACAAATAAAGGTATTGTGGTGTGACTGTGATTGAGAATCATCATTCACAAATCAGTTTCTTGCTAATCCTCCGCACTTTCTGTCACGTCGGGCTGACTTGTCGTTCAGCTCCCCCTAGTGAGCCCTGAGAAACCTCGCTTTGGAGGTGGAAGGTGAAAATGACATGTCACGATTCAGATGAAGCTGTTTGAATTTTGGGCCCCGGACGTTTCATCTTGAGCTTGTTTGATTTCAGAGCTGTTGTCTAAATTCATGTTCTTTGTTACAGTTTGGTCAGATCTTTCAAATTTAAGGACTTATGTCTCTTCTCGTCAGTTTCCCTCCTTACGTTGCTTACACGTTTGCGCTCTCGTTGCAGGACAGTAAAAATGCAGAGCAGTGTTTCCCACTCACCGCCAACCATAGCTGTTGGGACCGGGTGAGGAGGAGAGAAGAAGAGAGTGAAGAAGAGGAACGACTGAAGCAGAGAGTGGGAGAAGGAAAGTGACACAGAAGAAGGACGAGTGGGATATAACAGGTAAAAAGTCGCCTCCGGAAGAGAACTATGCTCAGTGTTGACCCATACTTGGACACGGTCGGCTTCAAAGAGTGTAACTTGTATCTCACCGCAGATTTTGGCTTACCTCGATGTTTCTGCTGGATCACTGGCCTTTCCTGTGAGCTGTCGGTCCCCTTCTTTTTACGCCACTGCCCCCCCGCAACTTCCCACGTTGAGCCTGCAAGGCAGGGGAGCCACAAGTGAATTTTCATGGCAGCGGCACTCTAGGGCTGCCATGGCAGCTGCTGCCGCCGATGCCTCACACCGTATTACCGCACTGACGCCGGAGGAAGAGGGACGACGGACTGCCGCCAAGCTGTTTGGGAGCGCCGCCCCGCTGCCACGGACAGAGAGAGAGAGGGGGAAAGGGAGAGAGAGGGAGAGGGAAGAAGAAGAAGAGGTAGGAAGAGTAAGTGGAAACGAGTGTTTGGTGTGCGGGGCCCTGTTCGCCTCACAGGAGAAGCTCCGGCTCCACGCTTTGAGTCACACAGGAGAGAAACCCTTCCACTGCTCGCAGCCACACTGTCCCAAGGCCTTCAGCTCCAAATACAAACTCTTCAGGTACTGAGAATTCATCACACCACTTCACATCCTTTAAAAATCAGTATGATGCATGGCTTCTGTCGTTTTCTCAGAATCCCACATGAGCCACTTGAGTAAAGATGTAGTTTTTACTTATTGAGTAGTTAAATTGATCTTCAGAAGGTGACAACTGAATCAAATCTGTTCATGCACTCCATCAGGTGGCCAAGAATCAGACTTCACATCAGTGCTAACACACACATTGAACCCATCAGCTTCACACTGTACTTGTTTGCCCCAAGTGACCAAATATCTGCAGGTCTGAGTGACTAAGTCTCAAAGTCATCAACACACTAGGATGCTTGGAATCTGGTGAATCACAGGAAGTGGTCTTAAAATCCATTTTGGGTCCTGACAGCAAACCACTGTGACTCATTTATGTATATTTGGACACAAGGGGTTCGACTGGAAGGAATTCATGCCTCACTCCAGCATGCAGAAGACAGAGGCGAGGAATGCATAACTTCTTACTTCTCACACCATTTACAATCTCTGTTTTTCTTCTGCTCCTTTTCTTGCAGGCATATGGCCACACACTCTCCACAGAAGACACATCAGTGCTCATTCTGTGAGAAAATGTTCCACCGCAAAGACCACCTGAAGAACCACCTGCAGACCCATGACCCCAACAAGGAGGCCTTCAAGTGTGAAGAGTGCGGGAAGCACTACAACACCAAGCTGGGATATAAGCGCCATGTGGCCATGCACTCTGCCACGGCAGGCGACCTCACCTGCAAAGTGTGCATGCAGACCTACGAGAGCACACCTGTGCTCCTGGAGCACCTCAAGAGCCACTCCGGGAAGTCTTCAGGTGGTGCCAAGGAGAAAAAGCACCCATGCGACCACTGTGACCGTCGTTTCTACACACGGAAGGATGTGAGGCGGCACATGGTGGTCCACACGGGCCGGAAAGACTTCCTATGCCAGTACTGTGCCCAGCGCTTCGGCAGGAAGGACCATCTGACGCGTCACGTGAAGAAGAGCCACTCGCAGGAGCTGCTGAAGATCAAGACGGAGCCTCCCGATATGTTAGGTCTTTTAGCTTCGGGGTCGCCTCCTTGCTCCGTGAAGGAGGAGCTCAGCCCCATGATGTGTGGAATGGGTCCCAACAAAGACCCCATGATGGGCAAACCGTTCCCCAGTGGGGCCCCTTTTCCGATGGGCATGTACAACCCCCACCATCTCCAGGCCATGTCGAATTCTGGGGTGGGTCACCCACACCCGTCCCTGATGCCCGGCTCCTTGTCTGCAGCCATGGGCATGGGCTGCCACATGGAGTCGCCTGGACCTCTCCACCCACACTCCCATCACCACCACCACCATCACCACCATCACCACCACCACCATTCCCCTCCGCTGCCCCCACACCACCAGCCTCCGGCTCCCCAGCAGCAGCACCAGCCCCAGCCAGCCCCCAAATACCAGCTGGGATCTACCTCATACCTGCTGGACAAGCCCTTGAAAGTGGAGATGGAGAGCTTCCTCATGGATCTGCAGAGCGGCTCGCCAGGCCCGGTTCCCCCTGCAGAGCCCCACGCTGCTGCCTCGCCCCCCAAGGAAGGACTGGAGCCCACCTCGGGCCTGGCGGACGAGCTCTGCGGGGATCCCCTCCTGTCCAAGAGCCCTGCGGTGATCGCTGAGTCTCTGTGTGCTGCTAACATGGACTTCTCCCACCTGCTGGGGTTCTTGCCCCTCAACCTGCCTCCCTACAGCGCCCCCATGAGCACGGGAGGGCTGGTGATGGGCTACACCTCATCCGCGACCTCCTCCTCCTCCTCCATCTCCTCTTCCTCATCTCTGCACGCTGCCGAGCCCCACGCCGCAGCAGTCGCCGCGGCAGCAGCTGCCGTCGCCACAGCACCACTTACCTCTTTGCAACCGCAACCTCAGGAGCAGCAGAGCTCCAGCGGGGGTCTGGGCCTCGGACCCCTGCACCCCCTCCCATCAGTGTTCAGCTCCAGCCTTAGTACCACCACGCTGCCTCGCTTCCACCAGGCCTTCCAGTGAGAGCGCCGCCCTTCGGCCTCCACGCCCGCCTCCGCTCGGCTCGCGTCAGCAAGGATGCTTCGGGGGCCCTGATTGAAAAGTTGGAGAATTAGAATATAAAAAAAAAAAAATACTCAAACGAACACTTAGAAGCCTTAAATAAAAGCGCACAAAAGCTTTTGATTGAGCCTTAAGAGGAATTTAAACCCCTTTGAGCAAGAAGGAAAAGGTGAGAAAAGAAGTTAAAGCAGCTTTTATTTGGGCTTTTTTTCCTATCCTATAGTTATAACAATGTATTAACCCATATTTTTTTATTTCCATTTACTTCCCCTTTTATCCCCCTTCCATCCCCTATTTAGTAGTATAGAGGGCAGGATCAGTAGGCCTAAAGGCGTGGTACTGCAAACTTTCTAAAGTAATAATATTAAAAAAGATCAAAGATAATTTTTTAGCGAAGATTATCTGTCTTGTTGAAAAAAAAAAATAGTTTGAAGTGGATATTTTGTTTTACTTTATTTTTCTCTTCCAAATGTAAGAACAAGGTAGAATGTGTCTCATCTTGAGTTTTTGAACCACCCACTCTTAATAACCTAAAGTGTCGAAGATCAGTACGGAGAGGAGAGAGATCAGTGAAGGAAAGAAGAAATGTAGAGTCAAACATTGAACCTTAATTCCTCCTCTTGACGGCCTGGCAAAAAAAAGTGCTCTCCAAACAAGAAAAAAACATAATGGACGTCCCAATTACTATTATTATTTTTTTAAAGCGTAACTGATGTGCTCCTAGAGTTGGGTCAGTTTAAATGAATTTAGCTCCCTCAGTGAAAAACACACATGGCCACACATTTATAGGAAAAAAATGTGAACGTGTGTGAGCTGGTTGAAAATGATGTAATTTCGCGTTTTTTTTGTTTTTTTGTTTTTTTTAAGCTGTTCCTCAAGAGAAGCACTTTTTTTTTAGCAGAAGGCACTTCACCTTTAGGAACCTCCTTGGGAAACCTTTTGTCTCCTTCCTCGTGACTTCTAGAGGTTTTCACTGCCTGAGACGGAGACTTTCTCCTCGCTCTCCTCCCTTCGCCTGTCCTCCCTTTTAACAGTTCCCATCACACTCGCAGCCGTTTCTCGGCTGCCCAACATACCCAAAATATCAAATATTTCATATATTTTGAAATAAGAATACCAACACATCTTTAGGCAGTCTTTAAAAAAAAAAAAAAGCATCACCATGGTGATGATGGACCCTGACATATGTGAATGGCAAAAAAAACAAAAGATTACAGTGACAGATGAGGAAAAATGTGTTAAAGAATGTTATTGCAGTGTACGAAATATCTCAAAAATGAATATTATAATTGCTTTTATCTCAGTAAGGTGTATTTTAGGTAGACGTATTAAAACTAAGTGATGATGTTTTTGATGTCTGGCAGGTTTACATTTGTGTGTATCTTGCATTTTTGATCAAACAAATGGATGAAGTATTAGCTTTTTCCCTTAAGCTTTCTCTGTCATATCCAATCTTTACCTTTACATGTACTTGAGTTAGTATAGCAGATTAAGAACTGTGGATGGGAAGTGTCGTTAGCAGGCTGTTAGTGGCTTAATAATCTATTAGGATTTGAACTAGGTAGACTGTGTCATAGGGATGCTGATGGATGGTCGTCATCCAGTGGAACGTGTGAGCCCTGCGCCGTGATGAAACCCCAGCCGAAGAAGCGGTGAGCTCCCGGAGAGCACCTCTTCTTCTGGTTTTTGGATGTTTTTTTTGGGAGTTTAGATCCTTTCTAACCATTCACCACCAGCCTATAAAAACCTGAGCCCAAAGTTAACCTAAGCCTCAAAGTGAAATAGGTGCTCTTTGTCTAACGTTCAGTCCGTGGCATGAGCGGCGCGCCCGGCGTTTCCTCACCGAGCTCCTGCGTTTCCCGTGACCGCTCGTTTCGACGTCCTTCCGGTCGCAGGAGAAAGACCCGCTTGCGTTGCCGCGCCACGGGCGGGCCCCAACCACCGTTAAACGTTGAGTAAAAACGAACAAAAAAACGAAAAAACATAGCACATAAAAAAGAAAAATAAAATACATATTGCTGCTTTTAGCTACGGTTGCTGATGGACGACAACTGTAGACCACTAGAACATTTCATTTTTTTGTTTTGTTTTGTTTTGTTTTGTTTTGCAAGATGGACAGCGAGCTGAAAACATGCACAAACCGAACCGACAAAGTGTTCATCATCCCCGGGCCCCATCCCCTCTGTACTCCCTCCTCCTCCTCCTCCTCCTCCTCCTC
>JAOXYL010000050.1:1512941-1524918 GCA_028564955.1 Terapon puta
CTCTGTATCTGTGAGGCTTCAAACTCTTGTTGTCTTCTCTTGGCCACCTCCTGAGTTACTGTGCACCTGTCACAGAGCCCCGCTCTCAGCCTACGCAGACAAACAAACAGCAGGAAAACACACATCAACACACATATAATAACTAGACTGAGTCAAAACACTCATAAAATAAATGTATCACCCTGTAAGCTGTAAACTCTTTCTTTACTTACAGAAGTTTACAGATGTGAAAAAGAAGTCACGTTTAATTCAGGTAAATGAGGTGGAAAATTCAATCAATGTGATTCTTATAATTTATATCACGATTTATGAATATTGCTAATATTGTTTTAAAAAGTTCATGTTCAGTGATTCAGATTTGACTGAGGGTGGAGGTTCAATTTAATATTTTATCATTCATCATCATATAAAAGTTAAGTACAGATAAATCCTCCATCAGACAAACAATGTTTGACACTAACAGATGTTAATTTCTCCCAGTTTGGTTTCGTGTCTTGTGTTTTTCTTTAAATTATGGGAAATTATGCTGCTGTACATACAAAAAATATTTGACCATGTGACATTTTCATGTTGAGGCAGTGACTTACTACACTGTGTACTATGTACACACACACACACACACGCACACACACACACACACACACACACACACACACACCCCTGTGTCATCCAAATACAAAATAAAAGCACAGCGTTCATCAGTACCTGTTTTCCAGGGTCTTGATGTTCTCTGTGAGTAATCTCTGCTGTTCTTTCATCTGCTGGTTTTTGGTGAACAGATCCTCCATTCGCTTTGTGTCACTGTTTACAGGAGTGTGCAAATAGAAAATAGAAAAATATTTCATTTCCTGCCAAGACATGATCCCTCTCAGATAGCAAGTCAGTTGTTCTGTGCTTAGTTAGACAGACTGATACTTCTTCTATAGAGCAGAACCAGCAGAGTGTGATGTGATTTTGGGCTTTAAATACATACATTTGAATTTCCAATTTTAATCTTATGTTATTTCATTTTTTTAATATTATGTATTTGGTGCATCCTCTCTTGCCAGTTGAAGCAGTGTGTCTGGGCAACAACGAAAAGCTTTTCTTGCATGTGAAAAAGTTTTCTGTCTGCAGCCCATCAGATGTTGTACTTCCTCTGAAGCACTTAACTGAACCAACAGTCAGTTGCAGATGCATTGGATGGACCTCCTGAGTGTCGGTCCACCACAAATATCTGTACTATCTGTGTAATATTCTTTATAAAATCTGCCTCATAAAGCCTGAACCAAATCCCAACCACCAACACTTTTTCTTTCTTTCTCACTGTTTCTATGGAAAAACCAGACAAAGATTTTGTGACTCAGTAATCGACTCAGCGACTTGTTACAACATGAGCTCCCTTACAAGCCAAACATGAGAGGGACGAGCGCGGGGCCGGGTGCAGGACCTGCCCGCCTGGTCCGCCAAGACTTCAGGCCCGAGCACATCTCTGAGAGTGGCTCAACTTGTGTGTCACTAAACTTGAATATCTCGTCAGCGTTGTCCAAACATGATCATCCGCAGAGCTCGGCGAAGTGAAGAACCCACTTACCAGCCCTTCTTGTTAGACAGCTCTTGGATCTTCATCTGCCACCCTGGAGGTCAGAGGCACGACACACACTCGGTTACGAGGACAT
The DNA here is from genome assembly GCA_028564955.1 of Terapon puta. Classification (NCBI taxonomy): domain Eukaryota; kingdom Metazoa; phylum Chordata; class Actinopteri; order Centrarchiformes; family Terapontidae; genus Terapon; species Terapon puta. Next base: position 1,514,600 of record JAOXYL010000050.1, read on the forward strand.
GAGATGAAATCATCCCTTTATTACAGCTGCTTTGCAACTTTCGTGACTTTCGCTTACCCTCCACTTCTCGCTCGTGGACCTCCCGCAGTTTGAGCAGCAGGTTGTTGAAGCACTCCATTGCTGTGATCGCCTTCCACCTTGAGATAAAGACAGAGAGAGAGAGATACATGCAGATAAACATGTTTTTCGAGATTGCTTTTAAACCGACTTTTCCTTTTAGATGTCTGTAGACGCCTGAACTCCAACACCCTTAATAAATAACAAAACGTCAAACTGCTAATGGATCGGAGACGCAGTAAAACAGTCGCTTTTCAAGGGCTTGAGCGTTATAGCCTGAGGACTCTTGTGCATCTGAGGACGTGCGGCACGCTTTGCTGGCACTGCACTTCATAAGCCATCGCTGTTACACAAATGTGGGAGCAAATTTCGTTGTTATATCAAGGATGATTGAAACTGGCTAGACTGGTCTTGCCAGGTTTGGCACTCAAGTCCACAGTTTGTGTTTCGAGCACACATGAAGCAGCTTTTACACTTTGCGCGTATGTACACACACACACACACACGCGAACACACACATACGTAGATCACATGGTGTTAATTTAAAATATGATCAGCTATGTCAAAGTTTGATTGTGTTTTGATTTTAGATCTCTAATCTCTATGCAAGGTGACTTTTTTTTCAGCAAACTGAGATCCTTAATGTGTGTCTGCATCACACACAAACACACACAAAAACACACACAAACACACACACACACGATCACTTATAAAAACAAATACATGCATCGAGTGCTATTTAGCATTTTGATCAGTGTGGATCAGGCTCCCTCGACATGTCAGGATATGTCAGGCAAGTGGCTGTTCACATCACCTCAGCAGAGCAAGAAAAGACCTGTCTGCCTTTATGTGCCCGCTCTGCTCTCTCTAGATAGTTATTCAAACACACACACGCTCACACACACACACACAAAGCTGTCACTGTGTCTAACTATTATTTCTGTAGTTTTGCAGTCAGCCCATCCTACACTTTATTATTACTGACACGACTGTATCACCCTCCTCCCACTGTTGACTGACGCATTACCACGTTATGTGCAAATATGTAGTTCTGGATGCCGCACACCTATAGAGAGACAGGCCGCGTAGATAACATAACTCACTGCTGCCACTTCAACATAAGCCTCAAACACCCTCCATCTGATTGAAACCAGACTGGAGTTGTGAGGGTACATTTCGGTGTTCAGACCTGTTAATGCTGCCATTCAGTATCAGCTGATGCTGCTCTGAACAGGAGAAAAAAAATGCCAGTGGAGGCTATTGTTATAGCTGCTTTGCTTTCAGTACTTCCGCGGCTTCTCATTGTCAGCCTGTCTGCCTAATAATGTGACAGGAATGTCTATCGATGGAGGGTGACACTGAGTAAACTGCCTCCTCACCCATTTATTTCCACTGTGAACAGGCAGACGAATGAGTGCTGACGGATTATGGAGTTCATGAGAATCAGAAAATGAGCAGTGACAGACATTTTGATTTTAAAACCTTCAGCGTGTTACGCTTGTGACACATGTTAATGTATATATACAGCTGTAATGTCCTCAGTTTGACTCCATGAGCACAGTGTTTCTTTTGCCCATCATGTTTGATGAATAAAAAGGCCTCCATGTGTCTCTTATATCATTTTCAGCTGCTTTATATTAAGACCAGTAAATGTAAATACATGCCTGAGTACATTTCATTGTTTAGCATTTAGTGTAAAACCCTCAATCTCCCACCAAAACCAAACTCAACACACACACACACACACACACACACTCTGTAATGAGCACGACAGGCCTGATGAAGACGTGATCACCCTCTCGCATGCCAGTCCAGTCCATGCCCGCACATACCTGCATCTACTCACCACACCTGTCCCATCTATTCCGGCCCTCAGGCAGCGGCTCGCAGCCTGATCTGTGGTTACTCACCTCGCACAGCCGCGGACTCCCACACCGATTTCGCTCTCGCTCACACTTCGGCAGAGATGGACTGAGTGATAAAGAGACAAGAGTGGGAGAGAGGAGCGCAGTAATGAAGAGAAAGAGAGGAGAGCGAGGTGAGGTAGAACGCCCCACACCCTCCCCTCTCTCCTCTCTCCACCCCAGAAAACCGGTCGGAGCGGTCGTCCCCTCGAGGAACACAAACACTGAGGCCCGGGCAAGTTCTCCCTTGATATTCCTGTTCTGCGGAAATCTCACATAACCGGCTAAACCGGCTCCATAAAGTCATGCAGGGATAGAGGGACAAAGCCGATTGGAAAACAGAGACGTCCAGAGCAGAGGCCTCCTACAGCGTGCTGAAATCAGAACTTAGAGAGTTAAAAGGATTTTTATCTGATTGAATGATATTCATAAATGAACTTATAATATCAGAATAACTCTCAGAGCATGAAGCACTTGAACCTGCATATTTATGAACTGATTCTGGGATAATAACTAAATTGTTGCTTCTCTGATTCAATAAAGACTTTTTCCTTCACGCTGCCCTTTAAAATCCATGCAGCTGTGTTTGAAATGGGCCATAAAGCGGCGACAGGGCGCGGTGAACACGGTGACTGTGGTACTGGTATGTAAATCGCTCAAAAAACGTCAGACAATAGCGCTGGCATGCGTCGCGCACTGGCACTCGAACTCGACACGATCGATGCTTGATGTGAAAAACGCCATTTCCTGATTCCTGAACCAGATTCCTTATAACTGGCCCGACCGGGCAGAGGCAGCATTGTCGTCGTCGTCAGCCTCTTTCCCCTCCTCTAAACTACCACTCCCTGCTGCCACAGGTACCGTGAATATCTACAGCGACAGAGGGATTAACACGTGGACGTAGTCAGGGCGCACGTGTGATTGTAGGTTTTTAACTCAGTAAAACTTTGTAAATCATCATGTAAGTAGCACAAAAATCACAATATTTTTTTCAGTATTAATTTAACCCAGCCTCATCAAAAAAAAAAAAAAAAAGAAGAAACATTAAAGGATTTGGTCTTTATATTGTTTATTTCCTGGGGAAATCTTGGCATCTACCAAACAGTCAGGATGTTGTTCATGACTTCGTAAACCTGTTAAAGTCTTTCTTTTTATGTCTCAAGTTACAAAATTATGTTCAGCAAATCCTTCGATAATAAAAATAATAACGTACCTCAACCGAGTGGCAGAGTTGGCTGAAACAGTGGGAAAATATGTTTTTCAGCAAGATATAGTGAGTCAAAATGTGTTTAACCACGTGGAAGAGCACATTTTGACTGACAATATCTTACTGAACCACACATTTCATTGTGTGCACTTTGCATTTTTCTGTGCAAAACCTCATCAGTTTAACAGAGTGAAAGAATCATTTTGCATACCTCATCCATCCTGTAAGAATAGCAGTTTGGGTGAAATGTCACATTGTACCAAACATTTAAGAAGAAGAAGAAGAAGAAGAAGAAGGAGAAGACAACTTATTGATACTACCAGGTGAAAAAAATCCCATTTTTACAAAACTTACCTGCTACCTCACCTGGAACAAAGTCTTTTATAGAGGTCATTAAATAATGAAAACACCCAATTAGAAGTTCGTGATTTTTTATCTTTCAAATTCTTTTTAGTTCATTTAGGTTTTTAAAATATATTCAATAATTCGATAAAAGTATGTAAATGTGTAAATACACGGGGTGTTTGAGTTTGACAGACAAAACAGGTCATGAAATTTGAAAAATGTGGTCGCTGAAAGGGCTTTATGTCAACACAGTGAGAAGTGATCCACAGTGACATTCTGAAAAAAAAAAAGAGCCGGTAGAGATCACCAAGGGAAGCTAAGTTTGGTGTAATATGCTCACATTTTCTCATCATAAATCCACTGACACCAATAAAGTTGACTTGAATTGAATGTGATGTTTATTTTCCTCCACAAGAGGGCCCAGTTGGTCCTTGAAGGAGAGGAAGGATCAACGCCGTCTGAGGAGAGCGGCGCAACTTCAAGGCCTTTCAGTTTATGACGACCAAAAATGTTCCGGGGGGGGGGGGGGGTCCCAAGAAAAAGGGGGGTAAAGCGGTTTGGGAGGCTGAGCAGCACCCATCGGTGGAGCGTGTGGTGGGTGACCCGAGGGTGAAAGGTCAAGCCTGCAATCTAGACTAAACTTCTCACTCCCAAGTTTTCTTTTGATTGGCAGAGCTGAACACATTTAAAGGTGGAAAAACAGCAAAATCCAATGAACGTTAACGTCTAAAAAAAAAAGTTGCTTGGACATCGAGTAGTTTATCGTGTTTCTACTCGCTCAGTTTCCAAGTAGATGGAAATGAAATGGAACGTGCTTTATTTATTTTCCATACAGTTTTCGGGAGGTGCACTCGGGGGCTGATAAAGTGGGGAAAAGTGCAGCGCAGGTCAGTGGAGCTGGTCCTCGACACAGCCAATCCAAGAGGAACATGAGTAAGACGAACAAACAGAGAGCCGCGGCTGCACAATCCTATCAGAATATGTGTGTATTTTACAGGGTGAGTCTGTCTCAAGGGCTTTCTGGTACAATAACACAGACCTCAGCGAAGTCTGTGAGTGTATGGATGTGGGTGTGAGAGTGTGTTTGCTTGTCTGGGTTGATGCACTCGGTTAAATCTGTTCATGGAAAACCTTTTTTTGTTTTCAATAAAGTAATTTAGGCTTTTTGAGCTTGGAAGTGAATTTTTCACCATGAAAGTCAGAATATGTGGCTTTCGGAAGTTGTAAAACAAGACGAAATGACCTAATAAAATAATATTTCAGTGCAGTTATTGTTTCAAGATAATAAAACGTATAAATAAAAGCCGATTCCAAGCTACAATATTATAGTTGGCAGACCGGCTGATTACTGGTGCTCTCATTCCTCGACGTCTATCAGTGGATCATCTTGGTGCAAATCAGCTATTAGATATCCATAAAATGCAAAACAGCTTTTCACGGTCCCCAGAGGATGAATTATCCTGATATGTCCCCTAGTGCCAACAGCGTTTCAACAGAGTTTCCAAGTGTGAAATGAAACAGACCTAAAAAATATAGAATCTGTCTAAAAGAACTGACTGATAATGTCGCTTTGTCTATACAGATGTGTTGATAAGGAACTATAACACATTGGCAATCTAAACCTGAAGGTTCGTTATATTACCATCAGCGTAAATGAAAAATGAATGTGCATCACAGTAAAATGGGTGATTTGAGGGATATTGTGTTGAGTTCAGTTACAGCAGCTATGCAGCAGTTACACCTGCAGGATTAAATATCAACATTAAAAACAAATCTCAACATGAGGACTGGTTTGTGGCACAAATGATTTTACACTCAGATTAAAACCCGGATCAGATTATTCCAATATAAACCACCGCAGTGAGAACAATCTCTACCTCTACCCCACCAGCCGCTTTTCTCTTTTTGGGTCAGTGCAGGGTGCTGTAAGTTACGACACCCACGAGCTGCAGGAATTTGAACCCGTCCTTAGACTTGTTATGATGTTCATCCACCCTCTCTCACTTGTTCTTTCTCCCTCCACCCTCCTCCTCCTCCTCCTCTCCTACGCCTCTTATTTATGATCATTACCTTGACCTGCAGCAGCCATCACTAAAACACTCACAGGCTTGTAAATCACCGGAGTCTCTCTCTCCCCGTTACATAAACAGCGTTTAACAAATCTGTTTAGGAGGCGACGGGCCTGAGGGGGCACCACGCAGACGGACGTTGTCACCGCTTCTCTGGGAATATTAAGAAAATGTTTGGTTATCTCGTCCGCTTTTATTGACTCAATTAATCTATTTCCTATCCTAAGAGGAAAAGGACTGTAAGAGCAACGCTTTAATTATCTGAGGTTTTCCGAGGAAACGCTCCCAATGGGGAAATGTGTCTTCGTAAAGTGAATGTATTGACTCAAGGCACAAACGCTAGCTTGTTCTTACCCCGAGGGCCAGAGCTTAAATCACACTTAAGCTTGTCCAGAGTGACAAACGGGCCGGCAGCATAAATCAGAGCCAAAGACTAAACACCTGCGAGCAGGTAGGAGGCCTGCTTAAGGGCACTTCAACAGGATGCACTACTGCTGATGGACACATCAACCAGCCAACTATGACTGAGTCTGCAAAATGTTGAATTTTCATAAGCTGAAAAGAAAGCTGTGTGCAAAGCTTTTTTTTCTTTGCATTGGGTTTTTATTCAGATCATTTATTTTCATTTGTCTGATTTTTTGTGCATTTCTTTTCATTGTGCACAGGAAGAGAAACAGGAAACAAAACTGTGACAGTGTGGTTATGAGGTATAAGCCTCAATCGCTCATCTACCCTTTATAGCCAATTTAGCGTGATATGTAAGATCACTCAACTCATAAAGGAAGTTTGTAGGAAGAAAAATGTAAAAAAAAAAAGAAAAAAAAAGAGATAAATGGTTTTGGTACCGTGTATATGTGTGTTAAATCACAGGAGAGAGGTTAATTTCCTACACAAATGAACAGATAGAAGGTGTATTTCATTATGACAAAAGTCTGTTTCTACTATAAAGTTTTTTTTTTTTTTGATGGCCCCAATCATGAAACGTGCATGGAAAGTGTCCATGCCTTCCTAAACTACAGTTACACACAAACACACACACACACACACACACACACACACACACACATCCAGCAGATAAGACATCAAAGCGGTGGGCAGATTTACAAGACACTGCAGAGGGCCTTTAAAAAATACTGCTGCATAAATGTTTATGCAGCTCTCTCCATGTCAGGCACTAGGGGGAGGAGAGCATGGCAGAGCCGCGCGAGACCAGACACTTCGCAAATTAATGGCCGTCTATGAATCCGACGAAGGCTTTGCGTTTCTGCGAGGGAGGCATTGTAATAGCTTTAAATGGTCGAGGGCGTAAATCTGTCCCGCGCGGAGAGGCCCAGCGGCTCTGACAGGTGCACTCTGGAAATCTTTGACCGTGAATACAAAGTGTGGCGCGCAGATCCGACGTTAGACACACACCTCAGAGGCGATACAGGTGGCTTTTGTAAGAGCGTCCATCAAGTAGCTTATATGATTACACAGTGGCTCTTAAGGGGCTTTGTTTCTGTTATATTGTACTATATATGTATACAGTCTTTGCACATAAACGGACACCTGTGCTTTTAGTCTATTACTGCATAAGCACAGTTAACACCGCAGCCCACAAATCAGCTAAATACATTATCCTGGAGTATAAATGGCCGACCATGCGAGCCAGCTCTGGGTGCAGCGGATGACCTCATCAAATAAGGGTGCGAAGAGTTACTCCGCCAGCCGTCCTCTCGCTGATCTCCAGATAAGGTTGTGTGTGCATGGGGATTCTTGCAGTGCTGAAGCATCTCCGCTCCGCCGCCCTCGCCCGTGCGTACCCGGTGAATGCGTCTGGGCGGGCGTGTGTGTGTGTGTGTGCACGTGTCACTAAACCTCGGTCATTGGACTCGCTGGGCGTGGGAGAACGAGGCTTTGATGAGAGGGTGGAGTATTTTGTGCTGTGTGGCTACTCCAGTGTGTCTGCTGGACCCATGCCCATGTTTAGGGTAAGGTAGCCCAGGAGATATGAAAGGGCACTTTTAGAAACAAAGGTGCAATATCTCTGCTTTGAGCACTGAAAATGAACTATTATTATTAACTTTGAACAGCTGCAGTGATAAAAAAATAATTGTACTTTCAGTGTCTTGCTCTTTTTAGTCCATTTCTGTCCTCTGATGAACATGAAGGTTTGATGTTGTTTTTCTATAACTTTAAAGCAGCAGTAACTAGTTTTTGATTTTCTCCACTTGGGGCACCAGAAACAAGCAGTTAACACTGAGATATATAATATATATGGATGTTTCAGGCATCCAGCAGACATTATCACTCATCTGAAGTTTTGTTTCTGGCTATTTGATATGTATAACATATATGTTTGATATCAATATGTAAAATGGTCTTTTAGCTGCTAAATTCTTCACTATGTCCAACACTTGGTTGCATGTTTTTTTTTCCGTATCATTATTATCTGTATGACTTTAGCACATAACTGATCATGTTAACAGCCACTGAGACTGTTAATTCAGGAAATTATTTATTATTTAGGAAGTTCCTGTTCACATGCAGTGGCTGATTGCTTTAGGATGGCGCTTCAGATGTTTCCTGTCTGCTGCTCCTGGAAATAAAGCTTAACACGAAAAACCGAAACAGTGCGCTGAAAGATGCCAAAACCCTGCAGAGTCTGGAGATTATCTACGGCTTTATTACTATAAGTGATACCTTTCACACTACAGTCGCTTGGTCTATCTCAATACATTGATTAGATAAGCTTTAATGGTCTATTATTTTTCAATATTATCATTAAAGTGTAAAGTGACTGCCATTACTGCCAGTCTAAACAAAATCTCTGCAGCTCTACACAGCCACAGTTCATACAAAACATTTATATATACCAAATTATACTTGCATTACATCCAATAAATTCATGTAAAATGTTTGACTGTGGTTTGGTGAACAGTAATTGCAGGACAGGATGTGAACTTATGTTTCCTGCATTAAATCCTCCATATGTCCAATAATATTTTCTGCCTTGATACATAAAGGGGACACTTATAATTAACAGTAAATGCACTTGGATTATTATGGATATGGTTAAGCAACATAAATGCGAGGCTGATTTCCAACAACACTATCAAAAGTAAGTGGCCTCACATACTGAGGGCTGGTCTGCCCGGGAACAACTGGGCTGTTGTTTAGTCCAAGGACGCTCTGACACCTGGACAGGTGTGGGCAGGAATCGAATAGTCAATCCTGTGATTCGTGGATGACCTGCTCTACCTCCAGAGTATCAACTGCTTAAATAAATATTAATATCATCAGAACAGGGGCCACTCACAGTTGTAAAGTCAGCTACATGTTGGAACATCCTGATCCTGATCCACGCTGATGTTATTACTCCACTGAACAAAATACAAATGTTGCAGGCTTGCTGAGCTGTAAAAAGCACCGATGTAGGTGTGCGTATTAGCGTGACTGAGAATAATGCAGTTTTCTCTCTATAGCTGAGCCAAAGCGCATCAGGAGCTGGCAGCGTGGCGCAGGCCACCCAGAGCGATGAATAAACCTGGGACGTCAAACAAGCAGAGAGGTAGGATAAATATTTCAAACCCCTGCAAGGCGGAGGAGAGGAGAGGAGAGAGAGGACGGGCCGAGGTGAGAGGGACAGTGAGCGATAAAAAAAGGAAGAGAGTTTAATGACCGAGTGTGTGTGGTGACTGTGTACCTGTGGGCACAGGTGTGTGTGTGTGTGTGTCTGTCTGCAGGAGTTTATGGTACAATACCACAAATCTTGATACGCCGATCAGTTTGAAGCTGCACGTGTGTGTGTGTGTGTGTGTGCTTCTTTGTTTTCATCATATATAGCTAGATTATCAAGAGTCACTGTATACAGTAACAATACAGGAAAGAACCGAAGAGTTTGAGGATGTCTCAAGGTCTCTGTTTGTGTCCTCTACTGAACACACACACACACACACACACACACATATTCCAGCAGCAGATGAAAGCATTTGCAATGTCATAAATGCTGTCCTATGACTTCTTTCTTTCGCTTTATTCAGCAGACCAACAAAGACAGTTGTCAGTGTCTATACATGTACATGTGTATGTTCATGTATGTCGATGTACCTGTATACATGAGGTTAGAGCCAAAGTTGGGAAGTCAAAGTGCACATACAGTATCTCACAAAAGTGAGTAAACCAATTACATTTTTGTAATATATTGTATTAAATCTTTTCATGTAACAACACTGAAGATGTGACACTTTGATAAAATGTACTCAGTGTACCGCTTGTTTAATAGCGTAAATTTGCTGTCCCCTCACATAATTCAACACGCAGCCATTAATGTCTAAACCGCTGGCAATAAAAGTGAGTACACCCCTCAGTGAAAATGCACTGCTTTGACTGTCTTTGGCATTGAGTTCACTTCAGCTCCACAAGTTGCCACTGGAGTCCTCTTCCCCTCCTTCATGACGACATCACAGAGCTGGTGGATGTTGAGCTCCTCCACCTTCAGTTTGAGGATGCTCCACAGATGATTAATAGGGTTTAGATCCTATTGGCCAGTCTAGCACCTTTACCGTCAGTTTCTTTAGCAAGGCAGTGGTTGTCTTGGAGGTGTGTTTGGGTTCGTTATCATGTTGGCACAGTGCCCTGCGGCCCAGTTTCCAAAGGGAGGGGCTCATGCTCTGCTTCAGTATGTCACAGTACATGTTGGCAGTCCTGGTTCCCTCAGTGAACTGTAGCTCCCCAGGGCCGGCAGCACTCATGCAG
>JAOXYL010000050.1:1694636-1708800 GCA_028564955.1 Terapon puta
ATATTCATATATAGGTTCCTTTAAATATCTCAGTGCTGTGACATCAACGACCGTGTTTCTCGTGGTTCTGATCATGAGATGAAGTCAGATATAACCTCGGTGACGTTCGGTGATTGTTATCCAGATGCTGTGTGTAGGTGTGTGCTGGAAGGCGACTAATACGAGTGTGCGTGCGAGTATCTGTGACTGTAACTATCGCATCACTGACTAATTTTAACCCAAATATGAGGAAGTACTCAGTTTCATTTGAACTAAACTGAAAAATCACTGTTTGTATTAATCCACTGTAAAAGTCACAGTTTGTTTGTGTGGGTGTGTGTGTGTGTGTGTGAGACTCAGCATTTCCTGTCAGAGATATGTCAGTCCTCTCATCAAAGGTTGCGAAAAAATGATCTCTGATGCCTCAGACGGTGGTTTAATCTGTCAGCAAAGCGTAATTTCTCACGCTGATTTCAACAGCTGGACTCCGCCTCATCGGCCTCGTTCAGAGAGGCTGAAATTATTCGACCAATAGATTAACGACTCCTCGAGCGCCACCGGAGAGGAGACTTTAGTTTAATTTTTAAAAAAGGAAGACCCTCTTTAATGTTCTTAATATAATTAATTTTATTTGAAGCCTCCCCTTGACTTGAGGGGGGAAAAACCCTTTAAAACCCTCCATGTTTATTTTAAAATAACATCTGCACATGATCAGTAGCTACTCTAACTTTGAAAACGGCTGCAAAATAAAAGTCGTCTCCTTATTTCCTCTCCTCAGAGTCTCGTCTCCTCGATGTGGTTCTTTCTTTTCAGTTCCTTTCCCCTGTTTATTATCTTTTTGTGTTAGTTGTAGTTTACCGGCTGTGCAGTCGCCATCATAAGAAGGAAGCGTGCTCTCAGATACTCTGCTCTGATTGGCTGTTTTGACTCAGGTGCGGTGGATTCTTCTACAATGATCGAGGATTTTTATCAGATGTTACCTCAGGATGTAGAGACAGTTTAACTAAATGCGGCAAAAATAAAATGAATAAGTCACCTACTTCTGCTTTAACCTGTGAGTATCTAAGACTTGTGGGAAATGGTGTTCGTTCTTCAGATCGAGCCAACAGAAACAGATGAACTGATCCCTGTGAACCTTTGAGATCAGGATTCTACATTCGTTCCCATATATATATATTTTTTAAGCGATCAGATTTTTCTAACGCTGACATAGAGCTTTTTTTTTTTTTTTTTTTTTTGCTTGTTTGTCACAGTGCAGTGACATTCCTGAAAGGCAGAAGCTGCTTTCTCACTTGCGCGCTTTCCGTCGAACCGCCGGCGAGCACGTCTCCGGGTCATTTCTTCCAGTTGATTTCCCCGCCAACAGGAGGCAGTAAGGTCACATGGCTGGCGTGTCTGCGAGATGTAGGGCAGGAGGTTGACGCGTGCCTGCGCTCGGATGCACGCAGCACTTTGTGTCGGACGTACGTGTCATCTGGTCTGGCCGCGGCCCACTTTCAGATGACATCCGCTCCGGCAGAAAGGTCAGCGTGTTGCTCAAACCGTTGTCATGACGGGGGCCTCATCTGCTCGTTCCTCCATCCGTGAATTTTTCATCATCTGCCCACGTCCGTGTGCCTAAAACTCCCCCGTCCCAGAGGAAGCGTCAAAACTCACATCATCCAGCAGCTCATAGTCCCAAACTGAATTAAAACTGAGGGTCGGGGCCTTCGGCAGCACAAAAACAATAATGGAATCAAGTTTAGGAAACGCTATGATAAAAAATGTAAAGATAGTAAAGTAAAAAAAAGTCGAGTGGTTCGATCAGACAAGCACACTTCGTTTCACTGCCACATACTGAAATAATGAGTAGATTAACTGAATGTTTGCAAAAAAAATAATATATATTCTTGTACATCAAAAATAAAAATTTGCTCATCCTGGCTAGTTAAGTGTGAGGATTTTCAGCTTTTCTCTGTCATATATCATTGAGATTTTAGTATCTTTGGCTTGTTGTTGACTGTTGGTTGGACGAAAGGAGACGTGGGAACAGATTAATCAGGAATAAAAGCGGCGTTGAGCTGCAGCCCTGCCTCCGCCGATGCTCATTTCTGATAGCTGTGACTTTGACTGACTTTGACAGAAATATTTGAATGTTATTCAAATGGGCCTTCAGCTGTTTCTCAGGAGTAGTTGGACTGTGTAGTTCCTGAGCGTCTGTCCTGTCGTTTTGTTGGAAAGTGGAGGTTGAGAGGAGAAGAGGATGAACAGGGGAGCGGCGTCGTCTCCGTGGAGGTGAGGGGGGTGAAGGAGCGTGGCCTGCGGGGCTCGTTGGTGTTTGCTCTCCGAGCTGCAGCCAAGCAGAAGATCATTATTGGGTCAGTGCCGACTTTGTCCCATCCCATTAGTTCCTCGCAGCGGCGGCGGGGGCCCCGGGGGGCCGGATTACCCCGCCGACTGCGACTGTGGTGTCTGCTGGAGATGACAGGAGCTCACCTGTTATGCTGGCAGTGTGTTTCACAGTTATTGATGTGTTGAGAAACTGACGGGTCGTTGGGTGTCGTCAAGCACATTTCGCCCCTTGTGCCCCACCAGGATGAAAAATGAGTAAAATATGCAGCTGATGATTCCTGCGTGGCTGTTTTCAGTGCAGGATTTCAGTTTTTGTGCTCTTTATATGCTGCATCAAACGCGGCTGTCCTTGTGTTATTTAAAGTGTTCGTGAAAAGGTAAAATACAGTTTTCTCTCAGTGTGCACAACCTGTCACAGGAGTCATGCACAGATAAGACCAGTTATTTTTATCACCGTAATCTTTAATCTGAATGACTGAGCAGCGACATTTTTTTCCATATGACACCACAGATTTAAAAACAAAGATATATTTTTTATTTGGTTTCTATTTAGGATCATTTATACATACATAGATACATATTTTTTTTTATTTTTATAAATGTGTTATAAGTAACACATTATAAGAGGTGATCCCTCTTCCTGGCCTGCTCTAACTGCTGATCAAATGAAACATTTTGTTCACTCTCCCTGTAGAAAACAAATGTAAAGGTGCATTCATGCCAGAAGTTTTACATCCAGAGAAAGGCTGTAAAGAAAACAGCGTATTCATTGTGTGTTGTTGTAAACGACAGTGTGACAGAGACGGCATGTAGTCATGGAAACAGGCCGTACGGTGCTCATGTATTGCAACGTTTGTTTTTCCTCTGTGTACGTGTCTAAGGATGAGCGCTGAAAAGGGGCCAGAAATGCAAAGATTCATGCTGCACGCTCGCTAAATAAACAGGCCATTAGTTTGAAATGAACAAAACTTCACCGTGCGGTGAGCGTTAACAAACCCGGAGCAGGGAAGCGTCACGCGACAGTCGGCTCAGAGAGAAGAAACAGGCAAAGACACATAACAGCCTCTTTTTTCAGGCTTGACCGAGGTCAGACGCTCCGCCGGCTGAGACGAGCGGCGGCGGTCTGACACCCACCGGCTGAGGATCAGTCCGTCCGTCTGTCCGTCTGCTCCGCTCAGTGATTTCCCTTCTGTCATTAGCTTTGCTTTCTTCACTCGTTTCTTTTTCATTTACTCTCCACCCTTGTTGTGTGGAGTCACTGAAAGTCTGTTCTTACATTATTATATCATGCGTGTCTGAACCTTTTATATAGGGTGATAAAGAGCAGGAGTAAAAAGGCTGGTTATTTGAAAGAAAAATGTGCCTAACAGTCCATTTCCTTCTTTTTAGGAGGAATTTCAGTGCCACAAAATTGGAGTTTGATGATAACAAGCTAACACTGATTCGATATGTTTTCTAACTATTTAAAGTCATGCACAGTGATAATAATGTCAGTTGTATATGTCACAGTATATGTATGTCAGCCTTTTTTTAACCACATTTTCAAAAAGCGCATAAAAAATTACACAATAAGTTTGTGGTTGGCTGAGGTGGAGGTTGATGTTGTGTCAGTAAAAGCGAAATGGTGACAGACGTGGTAAATTATTCTTGAAGTGTGTCACTTATCGTCGTCTCAGGTTGTATGACATCACCTCTGCGACGGTTTAATGGCGACTGAGCAGAGGATTAAAGCCGCAAACTCCTAATACAGCACCCAACGCTCACATTAGAGTACAATGGATGGAAATGCACATTAACGTCCAAGATTTTGTGGAAATTAAATCAGAATTTGCTCGGAGTGTAAGAGTGGACGTTTGACTAGCGGTGCTCAGGTTTAGTCCAGTAAAGGCAGATTGTTCGGACGTCGTTCATCCCTCCGAGAGAGGATGAGAGTCGAACGCCTCGGGGTTTGAGATCACACCTTTAATGAATTTCTACGCGCGGCGTTCCCGTCTCAGGTTTTTTCCCAGAAAAGCCATCGGCGGTATACATTGGCAGGGCCAACAAAGGCGGATGCACAATGCGGCCGCTGCGGTCTGATTTGGGGATGTATGCTCGTCTGATTTAAGGTTCAAAGAGCCGGTTCCTGGAATAGCAGCGGCGCTCGGTTCAAACGGGGCGACTTGTTCTCACGGTTGACTCGCTGAACCGCAGCGTCTCTCTCGTGATGTCTCCTGTACTTACGGATATTCTGCTGCGGTAAAAAAAAAGTCGCCTATCCATCGTCTCTTCATCGCGCTGACGCCTCATGCCAGTGTCTGTTTTTGACAGTTTGACAGTTTGAGACTGCATCTAAGTGCGCTGTCTCTAAGAAGCGTAATAACCACATGAGAGGCTTCCTCTTGGTACTTCAGAAGCCTTTGTTTACCACCGAGGAGGAAAGACTTCACAGTCCAAAGTAAATACGGTTCTGCTGTGAAGATAAAGGAGCCGGTGGGTAGGGCAGAGCCTGTTGCTTATTAATATTACAAGTCCCCGCTCTGATCTCACTTTGAAAACAGAAATGAAAAGGCGAGATGGAGAATTAGATAGCAATGAAATAAGAAGAAAAAAAAAGAGAGGTATCCATTTCTGGATACAGGATTCAGGGACAGAAAAACAAACAGGACTTTATCGCGGCGCATTGTTAGCAGAGCGCCCTGGTTCAACTCTGAAGACCCTCCCACCCCTGGTCGTCTCATCATCACCTGATAAAGATCCTCTCGCCCCCCCCTCACCCCTCCCCTGCCTCTCACCGTGCTTATTAAACTCATTCCTCTGGCTTTATACTTAACAACCCACCTCCTCCCCCACCGAGGGGAGGAAACAAGATCCAACTTCATTTGGTCATGTCAATTAAACATAATAAGATTTTAATTGGATTTTATGCTCTGGCTTTCCTCCCAAACCGCATTATTCCTACTTATCGTGAGCGATCAGCTGAATAGACAACAGCTCACAGCAGCACGGTCGGATAGTCCCATTCATTTTCTGTTGTTCAGCAAACAGCTCTGCCTGTCAGGACCTTCTGGTATTCTGCACACAGGAAATAATGAGCTCGCCTGCGTCCGTTTGGCAGACCACCTTTGAGAGTTTCACTGCTAAAAATTGCACCTACTAGTTGAATGAAAAGCGCGGCGGTGGTGAGAGAGCGTGTTATTATTATTATTATATACGTGCATCTGCATGTATAAATTTAAACTGTTGCATAATCTGGTTCTTAAAGAAACAGACAGAAAAACTTTATTACCACAGATATTATTCACGTTTTTTTACCATCGCCTGAGAAAATGTCTTCACACTGCTGAATGTTAGTCGCTAACCAGCTGGTTTATGTGCTCTGTGTTGGGTAAAGAGAGCATGTCTGTGCATCTGAGCTGTTTTTGCAGCAGTGTTGTTCAAGTGTTGGTCAGTAAATAACAAGTACAATAATGTGATGCATGTCTTTCACACAAAGTGTCAAGTATTGTTGTCTTTAATCTCTACTGTTAAACTTTGTCATTTGAAGAGTTGGTCATTTGTTGCTGGCAGTCTGATGCAGGATTGTCTTTCCTGTGTGTGTTTCTAACTAGTTTGCCAAACATAAAATAAAATTCAGCAGTTATGTGGGTAATTATTTCCAAAGTTAATATAGTCTAAATGAATTTTATTTTTGCTTTTAAACTTTAAAATGTGTTTCTAAGTGTGGAAAGTGATCAAACAGTGCAGCTTTCCCCCACTAGGAGGCAGCAAAGGCCGGGCACAGTGTGAGTCCTCTGTCAGGTGGATTATGTGGAGGGCAGCTCTCTCTGACGGGGCGTGTGAACGTACTGATGTGCTGCCTCAGCGCGGGACTATAAGAGGCTTTGAGGCTCAGGGCCGAGCATGGACACCTCTCTGTGACTCTCCGGCTCATGTCATGTTTTTCATCTGTCAGTGCTCCTACATGTCACCAGACCTGTTGATTATCGCTGGGATGGAGGTAGGAGGTTACATAGAGCGTGTTTGTGATGTGAATCTATTTTTAGTGCTTTGTGTTGAAATAAGATGGTTTTATTATGTTGCATAAATAGGTGGCGAGTTGATTTAATGTTACTTCAAAAGGCAGATTTGTGCTTTTAATGTGTTTGCTGTTTGTATTTTTAGTAAAATATGGTTTTATACAGAAAAGCGGTGCAACCTGGAGCAATTTTATCTTCATAAATTTCATTTTTGGTTGTCTCAATCAGCTTAAATCATGCATTAGATTTATAACATCACGATCAACTCAGTCTTTATTTGTGAAATTGTCAAAAGTTTTCCAGGAGGTCAAATCATTTCTCTTCAGTCTGCCTGAAAATGAAATATTTCTGAACTGTACTTCACGTTGAGCTGCTGTGCTTGACTTTTTATCAGCTAACCTGTTTCCACTTGTTGTTCATACATGAGGAAATGTAGCCAATGATGGAAGTCCTGTTTTCCCCTTTTTTGACTTCTTCTTTAAGTTGTCCACATTGTTACGGCTCATTATGCACGGTTTGCCGTTTGGATTGAGTTTTTAAGGTCAGGTTATGAAGCAAAGATTCACTCAGAGAAGCAGCGCTGCCGTTAAAGTGTAATAGAGGACTTCATGCACAACATCACACTCTTTCATCGCCTCATCCCGAGCCGATGATTTACAGCAGCGGTGTTGAAGAAAGGTTATCTGATTACTGCTTCAGCATAGTTACCAATGTTACCAATAGTTACTGTGTCAATACACAGTCAAACATTAAAAAGTCCGCTCTGTTATCAGCATCAGTTTGCACTCTGTGGATGAATAAACTTTCCTTGCATTTATAAAGCAGGCTGAATATCCACATTTCCACTCTGTAATAAAACATCATGTCTCAAACTGCACTAATGAGTCAAATCAAATGTTTTATGACAGTGAGATCTGCACATTGTTTTTTTTTTTTAACGTCTTTGTTAATGAACGCTGTGGTTTGTGTTTGTGCTTGCTGGAGCAGAGAGTGCTTCTCACGCTTCATTACCGGTGTGGGTTATTCAGGTTTTTTAGAAACTCTGCATTCGACTCTGATAATAATTTCTTTGTTGATTGTGTTGGTAATTAGGATAGTTTGAGAGCCAGCGCGCTGAATCCGCCCTCCCTGCTCCACCGTGTATAAACACCAGACATCAAAAATCCCCCTCCCTCGTTCAAAGATTGATTTTTTTTTTTTAACCTGATGATGTTTTATGTGCCCTCATGCCACACACACGCCTTTGTGATTTACTCATCCTCCGCCTCCCTCTCTGCGCCCTACAGGATGTCATTACTCAGCGACAGTATGGAGCGTCGACCCGACCTGTGCAGCCCTGAGCGGATGAGTAAACGGGAGCCCCCCAAGAGCCTTAACAAACACTCCACGCCGCGGACACATGGAGTACACAGTACGAGCCAAAAGTAGATGATCGAAGCCCGACAGAGTCCTGACCACGAGCTGTTCCACGTTTCCTGATCCGGTTGTGACTATATCGATTTACCTCCAAACCTCAGAGCCCCCCCCCCACCCCTCTGCGCCTCAGGACCCTCACGCCGCCCCTCAGAGGGGAGATGCCAGTCTTGCTCAATGCCGATTCCTCCTTCAGCTCCAAGCAGGAGCTCCTGGACCTGCAGGACTGCCCTCTCAGCGGGGGTCCCTCCCTGGATACCCCGAGCCCTGCGGACTCGCAGACGGGCAGCCCGGTAGACTCGGGCCCCGGAAGCCCGGGCAGCCCCGGAGCCGATGGCCCCCTCAGGCCCACCATTTTCACCGGGGCGTCCACCCTCCCGGGGCAGCTGTTCAGGGTGGAGACGAGACCCCACGCGGAGGCTCAGATCGGGTTAAAGCTGGTCTCCGCCGACGTGGACCAGCTGTGCGGCTGGGGGGCCCTGACGCCCAAAGCCATCCAGACTTTCAACACCCCTCGCTGGGTGCTGTTCTTCCTTTGCGTGGCCTCTTTCCTCCAGGGGATGATCATCAACGGCTTCATCAACACGGTGGTCACCTCCATCGAGAGGCGCTTCGACCTGCGCAGCTACCAGGCCGGCCTCATCGCCAGCTCCTACGACATCGCCGCCTGCGTCTGCCTGGCCTTCGTCAGCTACTTCGGCGGGACGGGGCACAAGCCTCGCTGGCTGGGGTGGGGGGTGCTGATCATGGCGGTCGGGTCACTGGTGTTCGCCTTGCCTCACTTCACCACCCCGCCCTACCAGGTCAGCCTGCCCGAGCGGACGGGGATGTGCTCCGCCAACCGTACCGGCCCGTGCCGGGACGAGGAGGGCGGGGGCCTGTCCAGCTATCGCTTCGTCTTCATGCTGGGCCAGTTCCTGCACGGCGTGGGCGCTACGCCTCTCTACACGTTGGGGGTCACATACCTGGACGAGAACGTCAAGTCCAGCTATGCACCTGTTTATATCGGTGAGTTTATCAGACGAAGATAATCAGCATTTAAATTGCAGATATTTTACCTCACACAACAAACTTTTTCCAGGCTGTAAGGAATGTCTGTATCTCCTCGCTCCTTCTTGCACATTTTGACTCAAACTGGCTGCGAGTGTGTCGGCAGTGTGCCGAGGATGATAAGAAAGCTGCAGACAGGAAGAAAGAGGTGTGCTTATCCCTGCTGCCAATATGAGCTGAGGCTGAGCAGACGCTTTGATTTCAGAGAATAATGAAAAATCCATTGTACAAATAGCAAACCTCGGGAAAAAAAGAATAATTGCATGTCGGCTCGCTCTGTCGTTTGCACGGACGTGGAAGTTGTGTTTGAGCAGGAGCACACGGCGGAGTCAGCTGACCTGAAATCTCGCCGTTACGCTGCTGTCGCCTCACCGGCTGTTTAATCTCACTCCCACGTTCTCTTTGTTTCTGCGTTCTCTACATTTTAGGTGTGTGTTTTAATGGATTTTATGCAGTGAACTGCTGAACTCTCCGTGCCTCCCTAATGACACCATGTAGCGACTCAAATTATCAGCAAACACCGGAAAAAACACCATGTAATTGTTCCTGAAAATGAGGTACAGGTGAAACATAGATATAACCAAACTCTTTTATGCGCTCGCAGCTGTCCAATAATCGTCTGTTATGTTCATTATTCAGTCGCCGGTCCTGTAATTTGGACCGACTTCTTATCATCAGCAGTACAAAATGTGCTCAGTGGTGCCTCGTCTGCAAACAGTGAAACTCTCGAGGAAACTCTCACCAAACGTCTCTCGCTTCAAGCTCCTTTTTTTTTTTGTCACGAAACATGAACTTTGTGGACACAGACCCCTGTAAAGAACAATGGGGCCCTTTTAACCTGCAGGACAGGAAGTGGAGAGTAGGAAGCGGGAAGTAGACAGTCACTGTACCGACACACCCGCCCGGCTCACAGTCTGCGCTCCCTCTCTCTCCACAGGGATCTTCTACACGGCGGCCATTGTGGGTCCGGCAGCGGGCTACCTGCTGGGAGGATACTTCCTCAATATTTACACCGAGATCCATCTGACGTGAGTGTGTTTTCTGTGTAGACCAGAACACACCAGAATATAACAGACAAGGATATGACAGATTATATTAGTATGTGGAATAGAAGAGATATTTAACACAACAGGATGTAGTGGATTAACATAAAGAGATTAATATGCATTAAATGTAATTCATACGATGTGTGTGTGTGTGTGTGTTGTCACAGGACAGAGATGACTCCAGAGAACCCTCTGTGGGTCGGAGCCTGGTGGATCGGCTTTCTGGCAGGAGGAGCGGCGGCCCTGCTGGTCGCTTTCCCCATCCTGGGCTACCCACGCCAGCTACCGGGTATTTTCAGTTATTATCTCATCACCGTCTCTGTAACTGTGCCGGAGTTACCCAGAAGGCAAATGGAAGTAACAGGCGACAAACGTCCGTCTCACCTCCGTCTCTCCCTGCAGGCTCTCAGGAGTACGTGGCCATGCGGGTGTCCGAGGCCCACCAGCTTAAGGACGGGAGTCACACCACAGCCTCGGACCCTCAGTTCGGAAAATCGGTCAAAGACATGCCGAGGTAGGGCGCTGACCTCCGCGGGAACACAATTAGAGACCAGTGATCCGGCCAGAGGTTTATGGACTGTTTTAACAGGAAGTGATATGGAGGAAAGCCTAAAGTCAGAGTCTAAAGCTCTTAGAGTGGTCACAACTGAGTCATGAATTTTGCAAAACTTTCGCAAAGCTCCCTGATCGGTAACTTGCCGAACCTTTAAACTTTCGACAGAGGAAAAGTGCATCGTGTTGTTTTGCTTTGAACTTCTCTTTTCGTGGTTCCCCCGCGGGTGAAACGTAATACTGCTGATCAACATAGTTTAAAGAGGAAAAGCTCTGCCCGCACACGCTGCAGGCTTTATTGAGTTTGGTTTATTCTGAATATCACTGATATAAAGCTCTTTACTTCCGGTGTTAAAACTGAAATCTGTGCTTTCGCCTCCATTTCTCAGTGGAAATGTCCATGCTGTGTTCCTGCAGATAGTCAGAGCCCATGTCACGTGAAGTGACATCGAAGGGTCACTCAAGTTGTTCCATTTCTAAATATAGTAAAAGTCTTGTTAGTTCTTTTAAAACCAGAAAGCAGCCAATTATAACTTAAAGAAGTGTGCAGACAGGCAGTCCTCCCATCTGCAGGTTAATTTCATATTTCCACATAAGCTTTATTTATTTGCACATGTTTTGACCGTGCGGTTTTACAGCAGAGGCTCGTGTTTTACTACGAGCTCAGCGACCACTGCGTGACGTCAGCTCTGTATTACGAGGGATTATGCAGACTAAGGGAGATAAACGCGGCGTATTACGTAACACGCCGGTGTATCTTTGGATCTGCTGCAGCGTTTATCTGCATTAAGAGCGTCTCCGGGCGGCTGAGATTAGAGAGGCCTGCTTTAATTAAAAAGGAAGCTGCGGTTTATTAAATTAGTCGCCGGGACCTGACTCCTCCCCTCTGTGCTCCGCAGGTCCGTGCTGCTCCTCCTGAAGAATCCCACCTTCCTCTTCCTGTGCTTGGCCGGAGCCACCGAGGCCACCCTCATCGCCGGGATGTCCACCTTTGGCCCGAAGTTCTTGGAGTCGCAGTTCAGCCTGAGCGCCTCGGAGGCCGCCACGTGGTTCGGTGAGGGGAAAGTGAAGAGTTAAAACACACGAGCAAACGTCTTTTTATTTTTATTTCTTACCCAAATCACCTGAACATCAACTACCAAAACAGACATTTGCTGTTTTTTTTTTTTGTTTTTTTTTGGAGATGTTGGACAAACGATCATTATTTGCTTTGACCTTATTTATTCCAGCCGCTTCTTTGTGATTATTTAACTGCACTGCCTGTCCAGCATCCACTTAAGTGAACTCCAGTGATGGCAGGAGAAATAAAATTGAGCTTTTTTTCAGTACAGAAGAAAAGCAGTGCCTTATGCAATCCCTTATGTAACATGTACTTTCACTGAACTTTCTTGATGTGTCTAGCAAAATAGGCCTTTTTCATTCATTTCGAGAGAGACGACGTCATGTTTTAGTGTTTCATTGCCGTCAAACAATGAATTTATCTGCCTGCACTGTGGAGGAATTGCACAAATCTTTCACAAGGCGCAGTATCTCGGCTTCATTGTGCAGGATTGTTTGAGTTTAGTGCTCGGTAAACACACACGTTTACATTTTGATTCTTCCTGATGATAAAAAAAAAAGGTTTTGACCTGACGGCGGAGCTCAAATAAAGATTAGAGGACAGTAATATTCACAGAAAATTCAATGAAAGGTGCGTCAGAGTGGATCTGCAGGCTGATTGTGTATACATAATGTATATGTATATGAATGTATTTCTAGGATACATGGTGGTACCAGCGGGAGGCGGCGGCACCTTCCTGGGCGGCTACATCGTGAAGAGGCTGAACCTGCGCTGTCGGGGCATCATCCGCTTCTGCATGATGTGCGCCATGGTCAGCCTGCTCGCCATCTTCATCTTCCTCGTCCACTGCCCCAACGTGCCCATGGCCGGCGTCACGGCGCCGTACCAGTCTGGCCTGATGGACAAACAGCAGCTGGACCAGCTCAGGCACCTGTACGACAAACCCGTCGAGCTTCGCCGCAGGAACAGGTGGGCGGAGTTTGAGTCGCCGTCTGCTCTTAGTTCACTTTTAGTTTAAGACTTTGGACCGAATTATAAAGCGGAGCATGATTTTTTTTCCCCCCATGATTGTTTAACTGTTTCAAAATTAAAGATTATAGGAGTTATCTTTTTCCATCAGAGGTTTGTGGAAAAGACTAAATTTATCTGTTAATACAAGACTTTATAATCTCTGAGCGCACAGTGTCCACGTCAGTCTGCTCAGCTGTTAAAACACTTTTCATATTTGGTTGAGGATTTAGAGCCAACATTAGTCTTTACAGCAAAAACAACTCTCATGTTACGCCAGCAGCACTTTTACATGTCAGCTTTAATATTACGTTAACTTACATTTTCAGAATTGATTTATGATTTTATCATTTATAATTGTGCAAGTGTGGTAGTTCCTGCAGTTTGTTCCTGTTTTTTGTTTGATTGTAAATTAGTGCTCAGGTCTTATTTCTTCCTTGGCATTGCCAGAAATATGAATCTTACATTTTATTATTCAGGGACAAACAATAAGTCTTTGCATTAACGGTAATGAATTCATTTGTCTTTTTTCACTTTGTGGTTTAATTTTAGTCACTGATGAAAAGTGTATAACATTTTAGTTGTAGTTTATCATAAAAATTATGATTTATAGTTCACATGAATTCATCCTTTGTGTTTCCACAGGTTAGATTAACACTTCAGATGAGGCTCACAGTGTCATTTCACTTTTGATATGAGCTCTTTATATTCACACACTGTTAAAGTGTCCTGCAAAGGAAGTTTTTTTCAGAATTAAGACTTGAAAGACTGTCTCTCTAATCTTAGAGAGCTTTAGTGGTTAATATGGAACCACTAAACATTTGCTGTTAAACTGTTGGACTTTAAAAACATGTGTCACACGTTCCCTCTGCCCTGGTGTGTGCAGCTCTTCTCTGGAGGAGGACCTGACGGTGGGGTGTAATGCGGCCTGTAGCTGTGTCAGAGAGCTGTACAACCCGGTGTGTGGGGCAGACGGCGTCATGTATTACTCGCCCTGCCACGCTGGCTGCAGCTCCATCAACCACACCGACCGCCTCACCGGCAGACAGGTACCCGCACCCTTCCCCCCATCTTACTGCAATGAGAGGGAACCCGGGTTTCATTTACAAAGGGAGAACAGGCGATAACATTTCTCCCAAATGTTCCCTGAACAGAATAAACAAGATGCCTGTTTTTAGTTATTTCATGCTTTCATGCTCACTTTAACCCATTTCAAGACCACCAGAGATGAAAGAAACTCCAAGAACAGCTGTTAAATAGTGTATCTAAGTTCAATCAACTGAAAGGTAGAACAGATAAAATGAACCGACTCAACAGACCTCTTATGCAGACAGATGATAACATGTAAAAATTAAACGAATGTAAGTAAATGTGTAAAAAAACGATGAAATGGCCGATTGAATAATAAGGAGGAAGTCAGTACAGAAAAAGTTTGATCGCCCTTTGACCTCAGCCTGGACCAGACCAGCAGATCAGAGGGGTTAAAGGTTTACTGATGGACTGACCATGTTAAGCTTTATAAATGAATCGGTAACCTATAAGTTACAAAATAATTATTTACTTTCAGTGTTGAATAAACAAAAACAAGGCAGATTTGTTTTTTAAATAGACATAAATATTGTTCTTTACACAACCTTGAATATCAAAGTCAAGTCAAAAGTCAAAGTCAACTTTATTGTCAAGTGCACTATATATACCAGATACACAGCGCAGATGAAATTACGATC
>JAOXYL010000050.1:1867029-1879234 GCA_028564955.1 Terapon puta
ATATAAAGTTGGACAAGGCTGCACTACTGCGTGAGAGAACTAATCTGATGTCCCAGATCCTTTACAGTAAGATTTTTAATAAACTGCATATTTGTTTTATATAATTTTATATCAACTAAACTGATTCCTGGGACTATTATGGCCCTTTACTTTCAGACTTCATTTTAAGGTCTGTTGTTCTCACATGCTGCTCATTCCTGCATAAACTTTTATTTCAGTGTGATAAAACCATTCAAACTAAAACCGTTTGTGTAGGAGTGGTGACATCTTTTTGTGCAGTGTTTTTAAAGTCACACTGCACAATTATTCAAATGATTAAACTCACACATCTGTAGTGAATCACATGCAGTATGAAAATACAGAGAAAATACGAGAACAGGCGAGTGGAGAGCACTTCTTTTATTTTAAATATGTCATCATTGGTTTAGCCTGCATACAGTAACGTATCAGCAAATAACTACACAGTACAGAGGTGAGCTGCTGCCACACCGGTTGCAGCTTGGCCAATATGTAACATCGACAGCCACGGTCAATATCTGACAGCCAGGCCGGCATACTCCTTCATTTAAACTCCATTTAAAACTATTTATTTGAGATACAAAACCACTAAGGACGCCTGTGTGTCAGCCTTTTTGTTCCTACCACAGCGCAGACTTCAGTTAGGCAGCGTGGTAATTGACTGACACCGGCAAAACAAACAAAAACAAACCAAAAAAAAAAAGACATTATCTATCATCATAGGTTATACATTAGCTTTGTTGATTCTCAGAGATAGAAAGTTGGCATCTGAAAAATACATGATTGTAGTTGTTACACAAAATAAGGTTGGGGGAGGTCACAATTTGATTGATCCCTCGACCCCCTTTTGTATATTTCAAGCATTTCCCCTTTTTTTTTTTCTAAGAAAAAAAATAACAAACTCCAATTGATGTGCGTCAACGCAAATCCCGTCTTTGCACTGTTCGACCTGTGTATGGCTTTAAATGGGGTTTAAAGACTTGGCGAGATGAAAAGGCAATAGAATAACGCAAAATCTGATGCAAAGCTTTCAACATACGAGGGTTTCCATCGGGCCGAGGACATGCAGACAGGGCGTGTCTGGTGAGGATATTTAGGCACAAATCAACTATCTACAATGTGATTGGTTCTCCTTTGCGCCAATTAGCCCTCTCTAGCTCACATTTCTCTTAGGATTTAAAAGAAAAAGAAACACAGCAGTACTATATAGATGTGATTTTATGCAGCAAACTCGGTTGTACCATTAAGGCCTCCCAGGACTCGATATTTCACTACAGGCAGCCACTAAGTTCAACAATAAGCCATTTTCCTCTCGGACAGAAACGCACTCATCTGCTCTGATAGGGAGGGATACAAATGTGTGCTTTACATTTTCTTTTGTACGCTTTTTTTTTTTTGTGTGTGTGTGTGTGTGTTCCTGTTAAATAACAAGCACCAGCTCTCAAACGTTATAATACTAGTACGCATCGACTCGTAAGAGATGAATGTCGCTGCTAGTGGTTCATTGGTATTTTTGTACTTCTCAGCGTAACCATGCACAACCAACACAAACACAAAGAAAAGTAAAGAAAACAAAAAAAAGATTAAGAACATGGAGGTTTGTAAGGTTATGGCCCATACTTTTTAGGAGGAAGAATATGATGGAAAAATATAATTCACTCGGTCACAGAGATAAAATAACACAAACTGTCATAGTTTGATGAAATAAGTAGTGGAACTATAGACTCAAGCCTCGTATAGAATCAAGTGCAGACTCTCCTAACTTCTCTCCGGGTCGCCCAGGTAGGAAGTCACCTGTGAAGACAACAAGAGGGGGAAAGAAAAAAGGAAATCAGGAAAAATCACAATAAAAACAACCGCAGGCGTACCGCCACTCTCACGTCCGAGCTACTGAATCTCCAAAATCACTAAAATCGCTTCACAATTTACAGGTAGTTACTGATTTCTGTGTATTTCATCACACGTTTTAACTTAGACTGCAGAGATGTGAAACGTGCTCGAAATAGGTGATCAGCAATGAACAACTTTGCTTTCGAAATTCAAATTTCTCTTCTTTGATGATGGTTTGGAACGGCTAACACCTGAGATTTCACTGTCACTGCCAAACATCTTCATGTTTCAAACTTCATCATATTCACGTCAGGTATTTCATTTCGGTCCAGTGGATTTGACTTTGCAATAACAAAGCCTTTGAATACAGTGTGTTGAGGCAGCTTACTCTCAGAGCTCACTTGCTTGAGCTTTTGTTCAATGCGCTCCCAAGGACGGTTTTCAAAATGGCCTCTGCTTGGTAAACAGGAAATGGAGCATTCAGTCTTTACTAATCTTAAAAAAAGGCCTCTGCATTGTGATGTTCTTTGTTTTTTAGTGAGCGACTTTGACAGGGTTGTCAACTCTCGCGCCTCATGAGATATTTTCAGGCTTTATCTGTCACACTCTCACGCCACCAGGCAAAATCACGCCACGCTGAAGCCGCCGTTATGCTCGGCACTCGAGGCCCACATTCGATTTAGTCATTGAGTTAAAATCTCAACAACCACTGCATGCTTTGAACAAATTTACAGCACTCATAAATCATTCGGATCAATTTGAATTCTACTGATTGATCATCTTCTTTCACTTAAATGCGAAGCCAAAGAAATTCTAATTCTTCACACCGAGTTCGACTTCGGTGACCTCTGAGCTGCTTGATTCACCAATAACAAACTGTCCTGACAGCGCTGACCTTTGAGGGAACACAGAGTCTAAACAATGGAGAGAAGCCATCGTAGCTTATTATCTGAGTTGGTATCATCCACTTTTGAATGCTTCATAGAAAGTTCGGCGAAATAAGTTAAACTTATTGTTCAATACAAAATTAGATTTACTGAGAGTGAGCAAGCTAGCTACTCCCTCCTTTTCTCCATTTTTATTTAAATTATATGCGACCCGGGGAATAAAACCCTGGTCCCGGTGTGGAGTGTCTGTAGGTCTGATGACTCGTGGGTGCCCTCTGTCAGTCAGTAGATGCTGTTTAGTTTGATACTCGACCCAGATGCAGTAAACATGCATCCCCTGAATGAAGGTAAACAGAATAGGATAGATAGATTAAACATGTGCACAGAGTAGGTCAGGGATGCTTAAAAACGCACTACTTACACAAAACAAAAGAAAGGGCAGTGATTTTGTCTCATTCCAAACCCAGCAGCTCAACGTCAAAGATGAGGGTGGCGTTGGGAGGAATGATGCCCGGGTGGCCTTTGTTTCCGTAAGCGAAGTCAGGCGAGCAGGTCAGCTTGGCCCTTTGACCAACGCTCATCTGGAGAGAGAGAGACACACGATCCAAACAGAGAGAAACAGGCGGAGTCAGTGTTGTTGTCCAACGCAGAAATGCTTGATCATTTCTAAATCTAATCCGCTTTATTACACAATATCTGATGTTGCAATCATCAAGCTGCTTCTTTGAGATCTTAACAACTCAAGTCTAAACCCACAAACAATAAATGGGCAATAAACCATTCATAAGGATCATTATCAACGGAAAATATTTTTATAATTATGGTCATTTTTTGGGTTTTCCTCCCACGACACTTTGTGGTAACCCTCGGCCGCTGCAGTGTGAACACTGAAGTCATGGCAGTAAAAGAGAGGTATTTTCCTTCAGTGCAAAAACCTCGTCTCCTTGAGGCTTACGTTAAAAATGAGCTAACTCAGCGCTGCTTGGGCGACCTTGTGTTGTCGACGAAAAACAGTCAGCCGATGGCGACGGAGGCAGAAAAGTAATGTGCAGGAGGAAAACACCTGTGGTGGAAGTGGACTGATAATGTCCGGTCCTGTGACACCCCCTCAATAAACGCCCTAAGATATATTAAAGCTGTCCGTTTCATTACTTCATATTAATGTCATAAATATATAAACGTCACTCAAATGGTTATCTTCATGAGAAATGAGGAAAAAGATATATATTAGTTATAATATTCCTCTACTTATAGTGATCGATTAGACCCGGACAGGCGTGATTACTATAAGAGGTTTGCACTGTATACGGAGAACATGAGGCCGCGCTGCCATAAATCTGCAGGACCTGCAGCGCCTTTCAGCAGCCATCTCCTCTGCATGCTGCAGGGCTGAGAGTGTGAGAGCTACAGAGCCGCCGCCGCCGCGCCGCATCGGCCCACGGTTCGCAGTGTTAATGGAAACCTCGGTGAGAGAAACCTCAATAATGGAGCCGTGTCGATATATTAATGCATCCGAGCAGATGAACCAACGACGTTATCTGGAGCAAAATGCATTTCCCTTCTTGAGATCCTGATTATTTCTGCCTCCGGATCATGACTGCTGGCGTGACTTTTCCCAGGAATCTGTCTGCCTGCAGGACCTCACAACATCTCCATTCGTCAGATGGTTGACTTGAACAAACGTGTGTGTTTTGCATGTGCAGGTTCCCTCCGGCCCTCCAGCCTACCTGCACTACTCCCTCTTCCCAGCCTCGGATCACTTCCTGCTTGCCGATCTTGAACCTGAAGGGCTTGTCCCGGTCACGAGAGGAGTCAAACTTGCGGCCGTCTGTCAGGGAGCCTGCAAACAAGAAGACGGGAGGGGGGTCAAAAAGTGGGGCACAGCCTCCGAATGAGCACAGCATCACAGGATTTATCCCTGCACGGACCCGATAAAGGTGATAAAAATACGAGCTCTCTGCGCAGCAACTGTATTTATAACATTTCATAAAAACACTGGAGATAAATACATCTTCCAAGCTTGTCTGACATCCATCTTCCCCGCCGCGTGTATATCGAGAGCGCAAATGAAGGGATTCCAAGGATCTCTGAAATAGCCGCTGCAGCTGTCTGCGGGGTGGGTTTCAGGGTGACAGTCAGGAAAAAGCAAGCATCAGTCTGCAGAATAACCCCCCCCCAAAGACTATTTACAGCACTATTACTGTTATTAGCACTAGTGAGGCAGTGTGTGTGAGGGTTTGGTGTGTGTGCGTGTAGTGGAGTGTGTGCATGTTGTCGGGCACATCAGGGGGCGGCCGACAACACGCAGCCTGTAATCCAGGCAGCAGAGCAGAGTGGGTGTCCTGTCCTCTCCTGGACATCTCCATAGCAGATTAGTGGAAATTATGTGTGAGAGCTGAAGGATCCTGTCCAAGCGCGGCGGCCAATCAGCGTCAACAAACCAGCATTTCCCGTCCCCCCCCAAAACAGCTCAGCGCTGACATTTTCACACGCCAACCACTTCCTGCAGACAGAGCCCCTCCAGAGAAACAAATACAAGTTTTGATCTCCGCTTTTGAAAAGGCTGGTGGAATATCCTGTTTCAAGTCTCTTTTCAAGGCTGCTTTGTAGACTGACAGGAAATGAGATCGCCCGGAGAGGAAATCCTGCAGTTTGTGTGATATAAAAAAAAAAAAAAAAAGAAAAAGAAAAGAAGAAAAACATTTAAAAAAGAAGCAGGCTCACGCCTAAAAGGAAATAAAAAAAAGAAAACACTTCACTTCTCAAGGCCCAAATCGGGTCTTACTTCAAGTTACGTAATCTTGAAGCAAAGAGGCTTGTGTTACACAGTGAGTTATGTCCGTCTTACGAGTCGAGCTTCGCCAAACTGAGAACAGGTGCAGACAAATATACAGTCGAGCTCGCGGGGAAGCAGAATCCAGCTGAATCCCATTTTGCTGCCGATGCCTGCGCGACTCGATTTAAACGCAGCTTCTTTTAATACATTTCTAGCCATGCGAGCAGAGTGAAGGGCCATGTCTGTCTGTCTGTCTGTCTGTCTGTCCACCACTTTAGTCCAGACAGAAATAACTCAACAGCCAGAGGATGATCTTGGTGACTTTGGTGAAATCAGTGCTTTCCGAGTCAAATATGTCAACAACCTTTCAGTTGTTGCAGTGAAATTTAGTCCAAATATTCAGGCCCATAATCAATTTATCACTTTGGAATTAAATGGATTGACCTGCTAAAACCATCAGCCAGTTTACGGACATGTCAGTCTGCAGAGAAATAAACCTCTGTTATAGCCACAATATATTTAAATATCTATGTGCATATAATAAATAAAGTTTTTCTATATTTTTGTTGCCATCTAAAAACACTTAAATGTTTTTTTCTTATTTTGCTCACAGTCTATGAACCAAATGTTTAACTAATGAATGAAAAATATGTCCATTAATCAAGAACTGGTTGCAGTCTTGAACATATTTTATATTTCTACATATTGTTCCTGTTTCATGGTAACACAGAGAGTTCAAAGATGATATTGTGGAGCAGTGTGTGTGTTTAATATTAATCCTGAGTGTGTGTGTGTGTTGAAAACATCACAGGAATGAAAGAGCGAGTCTGCCATTAGAGCAGCCGCCCAGACGGTTATAATCCGCTCAACCACACGACACCAACCCCCCCACAAACTCCAACAAAGACCGAAAAGCGCTGGAAATCAGACGGGATTTAAAACCCCGCTGTCTGGCCTGTCTGTCTGTCTGTCTGTCTGTGTGGGGGGCCTCAGGGTGAACCCCCACCGTCTGCGCCTGTTTTTTTAAAACCATTATCATTAAATGGACAAACCAAAGCAGCGAGCGCGTCAATCGGAGCGCATCATTTTTACGCAGGACACACACACACACACACAAACACACACAGCGTCACATCCGAGGATCGCGGATGTGCTGAAGGGGTTAAATTTCCGTGCAGACTGACAGCCGTGCCTCTTTGCCCCACTGAGGGAGAAATCAGCGCCTGGAGGGGTGAACATGTCTGCGGCGCACAGCCTCTCCTCTGCACAGCCAGCAGGAAAGCCCCCCCCTCTCTCTCTCACCCCCCCGTGAGGATTTGCGGTGTTTCGCCGTGGACCCCCTCGCCGGGCGCCGGTGTCCAGTTGCGCGCAGCCGTCGCTGCACTTTGCGCGGCCTCGTCGTGCGCAGCGCGGCGCGGCGCGGAGCGGAGCGGAGCGGCAGCTGGAGCGGCTGAAATGTGCGCGATGCGCCCGCGCGTGCAGGCAGAGGAGGAGGAAGTTGCCCGTGACAAACTCACCCACATAATGCACCACGCACGTCTGGCCTTTCTTGGGGAAAGTCCTTCCTGTGGAGAGAGCAGAGAGGCGCGTAACGCACCGGGATGCAATTAAGGCGGCGGATTTTTTTTTCTTTCTGCGGATCTGTTGGGTAAATGTGCAAACACAGGAGCGCAAATGTGCGCTCGGTGAATGGCACGAACGCGTCTCCCTCCCCCCAGCAGCAGCTTTACCGTCTCCCGGGGTGATAGTCTCGATTTCCACTCCCATCTCGGCGGTGCGTCCTGGAGCTGTCCCTGCGCCCGGTTACACTCTGCCCGCAGTCTGTCTGTCTGCTCCTCCGGCGGGGGCTTCAGCTGTCTCTCTCTCTGACTCTCTGCAGGGAGACCAGCGTCAATCAACCCACTGCACACCGACGCATCCGGCCCGGACCTTCACAATAAGACGCATCGCTTCGATTGGCGTGCGTCAACATGGATCAGGAGGAGAGGAGGAAATCATCCAACATGCAGATGTTCTTAATGAAGAAACATCAATAAATATATTTTTGTTCATGCAAATAAGCAGAACATTCAGAAGATAGATGAAAAATAATGAAAGCAAACATTATGTACCTACTATCAAGCAGCCGCGGTGAAATATAGACAGGAAAGGAAAAAGAAAATGAAGCAGTTCGGGGGACTTTTCATCAGTCTTTGATCATTATTGCGCCTGAACATCTGTCCAAATCTTCTCTATCAACAAACCTCTCATTACATTGATTCTCCAAACTGCACGTGTCGGCGTCTCCGAGGGAGAAAATGAGAACAAAAAAAGATTTAGAAATTAATCCAGTAATCTTTCATATCTCAGCCTAGACTAGGCTTTTATTTTGAAGGCGCACTACGCACGCTGTTTTCCTGGTGTCTGTGTCTAACTTGACATGTGGTGGGCAGTGTGTACAGTGTGTACTCTGTGTGTGTGTGTGTGTGTTTGTGTGTGATGCTTTTTTCATGCTGTGTGGTTTCGGGGGTCTATTTCATTAAAAAGAAAAACGCACTGATAATCTCACTGATTCATGGCCAAACCTCTGAGTCACATCAGTAAAATATATATTTTATAAATAAGAGAAAAACGAGCCTCCATGAAGCAGCACAGATTCCCAGTGCAGTGTTTGTGTGTGTGTGTGTGTGTGTGTGTTTGTGTGTGTGCACAGTGGACTTTGGGCCTTTCAGTGTAAAACTGATGAAAAGAGAGCAGGCGGAGAGAGATGGGGCTAATTTAGGTGAACGGCTCAGAGTCAAAGCATCCGAGCGTCCCAGCAGACACTCTTGATGCTCGGCTCACATCATCCACAGCCAATTTGCATCCATAGCAACGCCTGCATCCTCCTTCCTGCAGAAATCAATAGTAATGAAAGCAAGTGCTTCTTACATCCACAGGAACAATTATAACCAAGAAACATAAAACTCTGAGGCTCATTAATGACACAAAGATCACCATTTATGAGTCACATTCTGCTGTAACCGGGCACATTTCACTTTTCAGCCTCTGATTTTCTAACTTTTTTCTCCACGGCTCATTAAATCGCTGCTCGGTGGTTTTCTGCAGTGTTATGCTGAGGTCACACAAACGGATAATTAGCTCCAAATCCGAGAGTGTGTGCACGTGGGCGCGCACGGCCGCAGGGGCAAACGCCGCTTCACAATACAACAAATTAAAACTTACAGATTGTTTAAGTTTCTTCTTCCTGTCTCTGAAGCGGCAGGTCGGTGTGTGGTTTGTGAGAAAAACATTAGATGTTTTCTGCAGAGTGGAAATGAAGAACCACCAAAGTCTCTTATGAGAAACAGACGGCAGAGTCTGTCAGCAGGAAAACTCAAGAAGCAAAAGCAAAAGCAACACATCCGACCGAAACCTGCATCTGTTCAGAGATTATGCAAAGTCTGACAGGAAACACTGGTTAGGTGTGATCTTTAGTGAAGCATTCACTTAAAGTAAAATAGTAAATATGCTGGATCAGATTTTTGACACTTGCATTATCTTCACTTTTGAAGCCCCTTAAAAAGATCTCAGTGAAACATATAGTCAGTATGAATCTATAAACACACATCAGTTTTGCAGCAGAAGTAAAGGGGATAAAAACAAGCTAAATATCCAGTGGTGGAGGAGGTGGGATCAAATACTAAAAGCATAGAAGTATAACCAGGAAATTGTACTTTAAGTATTCAAAGTAAAGGAACTAAATGCAGAAAATTGGCCCCTGAGTGTTACGCACTCTTTCTCAAGCCTCTGTAAATAAAGATCAGCAAACCCTGTTTTTTTTTTACTGAGAATCTTTGAGCTCAGAAGTCAAAGTTTAGGAGCGCTGCGAGGACCATTTCTTAGAGGTGTTATGCAAACTGCTTTCCATTAAAATAATCTGCTGCAAACAGCCTCTTGACTCCGTGCACTCTTCCCCCTGCATTACTCACATTTCACGGCTCTTGACGAGCTTAAAAGAAAAGGTAATAGGCCAAGGAAAGGAGAGGTGAGACTCTTGAGATGCAGCTACTGTGTAGGAGTGAGTAACATAAAGATATTTTAACAGGATTAGAATACGATGAAAGCTTTTTTTTTGTTTCACTTTCTGAAAGCCCTGAACCTCCCTTTTTCTCCGTCTGCAATAAAAACAGGAGGCAATCAGTTCTTCATACATCAACCATAAAATGGATTTATTTCACCAGAGGTCCAAACATATTTCTGTGTCGCCCCAGGATGCATAGAAGATGTCAGTGTGTCATAGGAACTCCACTCCCACTACTACAAACCAGTGTTTACAATCTATATGTTCTTTTTGTTCAACCATTGGTTCGATAATAAAGCCGAGTGTAACGGGTCACGTTACACCGAAACACACTGGGACGATCCTACAATCTGTAAAGGAAAAAAAAAAAGAAAGGAGGGGAAGGGGCACTTTAAAAAAATAATTCCATCTTCATTTGGACAAAGGGACAAGTGTTATAGTGGAGGTGAAGAAAGGAGCGTAAGGCTACTGGTATAGGTTGGGTTGGAGGAAAAAAAAAAAAAACCCTCAGTGTTTTGTTTCATTACTCTTCCCTCTCCGAAAAGAGAGAAATGGAAACGCAAACCACACTATCAACATGCTCTTTAACCTCAATAAGACGGCTCCTGATGTGGTTTGTGCTGTTGACACAGAAACAAAGTGGGAGTCTGCCGCTAAGTGTGTGTGAGGCTCCAGCACCTGATAGTAAACACAGCTGAAGGTCCAAATGAAGGTTAATAGAAGAGGACGAGTTGGGGAGCACGTTAATGGGGGAAAAAAAAAAAAAAAAGAGCCAAGTTTAATGAACATCTGTGCGACCGCGCTGCTCTTCACAAAGCTGGACCGTTTGTGGCTGCGTCGCCTGGTTACACCATCCCTGCTGTCAGGTAAACACCCCATCAAAAGCACAATGTAACAGCATCTGCAGGCTTTCCAACAGCTCTCACGTGAACTCACTGGTTCTGGAAGATTTTTTTTTTTTTTTTAAGTTTCCCGCCCGTCACAGACCACAGAGGGGAGGTGGGGGTGGGTGAGTGAGGGTCCGGGGAGCGGGATGTTAAGTTTCACTTTAGAAAAACAAAACAAAAAAAAAAAAAATCAGAAATTAGAAGTCCATACATAAGTCCGTGTTTTCTCCTCCCTCAGAGGGGCAGCAGGTTTCACAGGGCTGCAGTTACTCAGCCACACCACCGGGGGGCGGGGGAGGGCGGCGCTCTCTTCCTCCCCCTCCTCACTTTAGCCGCTGGACGATGACGGCGTTGAGGAGGTTGGCCTGCTGCAGCGTCTGGCTCTCGTCCGACAGCTCCTTGTTGGGGAAGGTGGTCATGAGGACGAACTCCCTGGCGGCCATGGCGGGTCGGGCCGCCACCACAAACTGACGCAGGTCAGAGACCCTGAGGGGCAAATACGGCACGTTAGCACAGGAAACGTTCAGCTTCGTATGTCTGAGCCGATGAGATGTGCTCAACAATCTGAATACAAATTTTTATTCTTACACTGTGTCTAAGATCCAACATGCTGAAACTCTTTGAATAAAGTGATCAAAGTTACCTTTTAGATTTGGTTTCATTTATTTACATAAAGTGCAGACTGACTGAATGTGTATTTGAAGTTATTTAGCTTTTAACACAGCTGGAAAAGCTCTGGATTAGCCTGAGTCATCCAGATGTGATCATGGTGGTGTTTTTGGGTTTTAATTCAATATTAGAGAAATTCTATAGAATCAATAATATTTTACCATTAATGCACCACAAACATGACTGATTGATTTTTTATAGTACTGGGACTGGGTGATTAGACATCAATAATCATTTTCATGACAAATTAGTACTTGATTGATTGATTTCTTGGCGTATATGATTAATGGATTTTAATTCACTCAATCCTCTTTAGGTGCGGTCGCATTTGCTTCGACTCTCTGATCACTTGTTTTGCGTTTCAACAGGATGACAAAGCTTTTGAGCTTTGTTGTGGTTGAGTTCAGCTAAATGTTTAAAGATGCAGCTGCACGCTGAGTCGGACGTGAGCGCCGCAATGAAACGAGCACATGGGCAGCTGACCCGAAGCCAAACAGGGTGTGTGATGAAAATACTTTCTAAAGGTTTGACCCACAGACATGATTCAGATGAACTGTGTGACAGTGCTGTCTGCACAGAAAATAAGAATTAAGAAAATTCAAGTTCTGTTTTTCCTTTTCATCTGCCACTGATCGCCGGAAATATTATTGGAATGATGTACAATGAGTTTTTTATAGTTAATCTGGTTGCACTTTTGATCCTCAGAAGTGAAGTGAACTGTTCAGATTTAGGTTAATTTCATGCATTTATAATCAGAATTTTCATTTGTTTAAACACTGTTACGTTACTCTGGGTCTAAAATGTTGGAGACACAGGTCAGACATGTAACATGTTTCAGTCTAAAAAGACAAGAGAGTTAGTCACCGGTGGGTGTGGTTGAACCTCTGGACGAGCCTGCCGCCGTCGGCCAGTCGGATCTGAATGTTGGTGACGGGCTGGGAGGGGTCGAAGTTCACGGAGGCGCTGGCCTGAGCCTCGTTAGCAGCCTGGTCCTGCTGGGAGGTGGCCGGAGCTGAAATCAGCTCTGGGGTGGCGCTAAGGTGGGAGATGAGAGATGATTTCTGACTTGATCACAACGGAAAAATACTTTCAACAG
>JAOXYL010000050.1:1984969-1995149 GCA_028564955.1 Terapon puta
CGCCCAGCCCTCTTCTCTATTACGTAACACGACGCCTTCACAGACGTCTGAACACCCGCAGCACCATCACCGTCCTCCCAACGCACGACAAAAACACAAGAGATGATCCGGCACCGCCAGATGCGCGCACACACACACACACAGTAAAACATAATTTTATGTTGCGCGTGCAGAGCTGTGCGTCTTTGTTCACCTCTCTCGGAGCTTTTCTCACACTCACTAAAACGCGCAGTTTTGTCGCTTTTGCTGCAGAAATATTTCTATTTATTCTGTTTTTTATTCACCTTCTCCTCCTCCTCCTCCTCCTCCTCCTCCTTCCCCACCAATCCGGAGCTGCACTAACTGAATTACACCACCCACGAACCGGTTTGAGCAGGAGCACCGTGAAGGCAGCACAGGCCATAAACACTGCTGAGACCTTTAATCATAAAAAAAAATGCCACTCAGAGACAACACCCTGAGGCTGCACACACACACACACACACATACATACACACACACACACACACACACACACACTCACACCGAGCTGCGTGGTTAAAGTGCTTTAAAGGCAGCTGGAGAGACACCATTACTGCAGGCAGCTCCTCTCTCCGTGAAGATGGCTGTCAGTGTCACACACACACACACACACACACACACTCACACACACACACTGCGCGGTGCGTTTGGGGGCTAAAACTCACTGCAGGACGACTTTTTCAAATAAAGGAGGATGGTTTGATTGCAGGAGACAACACGACGGCTCTTCCTTTCTTCCCTTTCTCCCGAAATGCGCAGACCCGCTCCCTCCGCCGAGGAAAAATCCTCCTCCGTCCCTCAGGACCCCCCCTCACCCAAAAGGCGCAACGCGCCGCGCCGAGACCCGGATCGAGCTCTTACTTGTAGGCTGGTCTCCGTAAAACCATGTCTGCTGGCTCGCGATCCGGACCCGGGGCAGGAGCGAGGATCCTCTCCGGTCACGTCTGGCCTGTGTGGCTGACGCAGGCCGGAGCTCCTCACCCAGCCTGGCCGCTACTGGCTGCGGCAGATCCGCCCACAGCGCGACGCTCCGTGCGTAACGACCGGCGCGTCACCGGAGTGTGGCACCAGAGAGCCGCCTCCTTCTCCTCTTCTCCCGAGCGGCCTGGAGGCTTCCAGAGAAACTGCAGCGAAAAACGGGGAGCTGCTTTATGCGCCCCCCCCCCTTCCGCCCCCCCCTTCACCACCGCACGCGGAGGATTTCTCCGCAGAGTCGTGCGTAAAACGGCCGCTCCGCGTCCTTCAGCCGCTGCCGTCCTGCGTGATTTTGCTCACGCCAGCAGCTGTCTCGCAGCTTTTTCCACTTTGGGAAACAAAGGATGAGAGGGGTCTCCATGGTAACCTTTGTTACCCCCGAAATGTGGCGCGCGTCAGGACGAGCAGCTGTCGGAGCGCAGCGCCACCGCGTGGACGCGCCTGCAGCACGAGACAGGAAGAGATCAAAGTTTATTAAACACAGCGGGGAAATATTCACAGCCCGACAGAAAGGCATATATTATTATTATTATTATTATTATTATTATTATTAGTAGTAGTAGTAGTAGTATTGTTGTTGTTATTACTGTTATTACTATTATTATTGTTATTATTGTTGTTGTTGTCATATAATAATTAACACATATAAAAAAGAAGATAAAATCTTATCTTAAAGATAAAATATAGGAGGTAAGCTGATTGACAGTGAGCTGAGGAGGAGGCAGGTATTTCATTTGTACTTTATACCGTCGCAGATATTTGTACATCTCCAATGATATGCATTTATTACTAATGTTGCACCTGTTTTAGCACTTCAGCACATCCACCTCAACAGTATATTTCTATCTTATTTGATTTTATATGCCGCATTATTTTCCTATATCTTGAACATTGTCCTTTTACTCGTCATTTTCTTTCTACATATTTTTTAACACTGTTACATGTAGTCGCTGTGCACATGATGGATACAAACATGAAAGTCTCCATGTTACAGGTGTCTCCCTCCACCCCAACACACCTGTTTCTAATCATTGATCATGCAGATGAAGCTGGTCAGGGCTTGATATCAGGTTTGCTGGAGGATCACACAGATGCAGAGCTGGAACTTGTATTTAATGACTCACATTTTATCTCATCAAACTAATTTAAAAGTGGATCAATAGTCGCTGACGTGGATCAGAATTCAGGTTTATTGATTACTTCACCAAATGCTCGGAAGATTACATCACAATATCATGTATAGAACCGTATAGCACTTTCATTTCTATGTATCTTACATTGAAAACTTTACAGTCTGCATCTTTTCATTTACTGTATATATATATATTTATATGTTCCCTAGCTTTAGGGAAGAAAAGTAGACATCCATAGTTGCGAGGGAAGGAATGCTTTTCAAAAAATATTTAAATGCACTTTAAATAATTACATACATCCTTCTTTAAGGAAACAGAAAGGCATGGAATTAACTATGAAGGACCAGGATGACGACACTTCAGGGTCTCTGGAGGGCCGGGTTTTGGTTTTGCTCCGTTCCTGAACCGTCCTGTGGTTGAACTCTACTGTTGAATGTGACGCAACACTGATGGGTATCCAACCATCCCAACCAGAGCAAAGTCAGTACACTGGGTGGTGTTAACACATGAACAAGCTGACCACTGTGTCACCTTATAGGGCCGAACGATGGATTAGTGGGAGGGGGGGGTTTATAAGCCAGCTGTAAATCTAAAGCCAGGAGGAGCTGACTCCACGTGAAGTCCTTTCAGTGTAAGGCTTGCTGCGCCAACGCACGCAGGAATGCATGACGGAGGGAGGCGGCCGGTCTTTGAACCAACCAGCAATCATCCTGAAAACATAATCATAAAACAAATTAAAGCGAGTGAATAAAATAAATAAGTAAAATCTCGCAGACAGGTGAGAAATGGTGAACGGGGCGGTGGCGTAACGCGGAGCAGAGACTTCACAAACAAGCCGCTTTAGATGTTTGATAGTGTCGTGAGAGATGCAGGTCGTTTCCACCTGCAGCCGAGTCTCTTTAACCACAGCCCAGACATGAGAGGGAGCCCCACATTAAAGTGACAAACGACGCCTCGGGATGGGCTCTGATACACGAGGGTTCAGATAGTACGTTTTGATTTGATCACCAAACTCACGATAAGGAGCGACACCGACGTCGCTTTCTAACAGGCACAGGCGGCCAAAAGAGATGTTCGCAAAGGGCAGATTGAACGTTCGTCAAATTCTCTGGTATCGCTTGTTTGCTTTTAGCATGTAGATGTACTTTTTTTTTTCCTCAAGTATTTTAAAAAACAAACAAACAAACAATCCATCAAAATCAGATACAGGGTTTGCAACAATATCAATAAATTATTTGTTTTACAGTTCTTTTCTAGTCATTACAGTTTGAGATGAGATTCGGGGGGATGATGAATGACTACAGTCAGCAGAGAGCGCTGTCACAGTGCTGTTCATCCCCGAGAGAAAGAAGGGAGGAAGGAGAGGAGAGAGGGAAGGGCTTTTTCTGCGAGCTGGGTGCAGTAAAAAAGCTTTAATGCAGAGTCCTGAACCGAGACAGAAGCTACAGTCTGTCGTGGTCCTGCTGACGTGGCAGCCCCTCTGTGATCTGCTCCCGTCCAAAACAAGTCTCTCCGTGTGTCCACCTGTCATCTACTCATCCGGCTAAGCCTCCACTCCTGCCTCCTTCATCCGTACCTCCACCTGACCCTGCGCCCGCCCACTCTAGAATGTGGGAGTCCGGGCCGGCGCTCCCTCGGGAGCAGCGATGTGGAAGACGGAGCCGATGCGCAGGAAGAAGCGTCTGAGGACGGCCCGCAGCTCGGGGATCAGGTCAAACTGCATCATTTCACACAGGTGCGGGTAGTAGCAGGAAGCATGGGGCTTGAACTGAAAGACAAGAACAGAGGAAGAGGTCAGTGCTTTTGGAAATCTTTACGATAAATACAACGGAGAAAGGAAGGACGGAGGCTCTGAGCGCTGCTGGGAGGCCAAAGAGTTCACAGCAGGGCCTTAAATTAATGTGGCCAGTGTATGTTTTTATTTTACTGCTTTTAGGAGCAATTTCGCTGAATTACGAAATTGCATCCAGGCAAATAAACACAATTAGTAGCACAAAGATTTGTTTGAACAACTTTCCCAAAATTCACAGCAGACCTTGCACAAGAGCTTGATGCCAGCCACTTTAACAATACTGTTGTAATTTTTGTTGATACTGTGGTTTGTGTGGCGTTGGCATTTTCCTCCAAAGCTGGCTGCGTGGCGCCCAACATTTCCTACTGCTGCGAGCTGCATGCTGGGTTGTTTTCTAACAAAAAGCTGCCATAGTTTTGTCCTAATATGCCCTGGAAAGAAACCCTGAATCATGAGTCGCCATGAATCATCACTGAATCATCAGCTCACACAAAGACTGTGTGATTCATAGCTGACAGCTCAAAAATCACAAATATACAGAGAAATAAACAAAAGAAATATAAAAGAGTTAAAAGGTCACAAGCATGTTTGAACTAATGAACGACTGATCAACTTTTCATAGATTTCAGATAGTCCTGTACATTTCCCTACTAAGCTGGAAGAGTACTCCGTGTGTGTGTGTGTGTGTGTGTGTGTGTGTGTGTGTTCCTGCCTTGTCATCGGGCAGCCGTAGCGTCCTGGTGAGCAGCAGCATCAGCAGACTGTTCCAGGCCTCTCTGTGGCTCTCTGAGGTCAGACTGATGAAGTAGGCCAGAGCTTCACTACACACCCTGAGAGAGAGAGAGGCGACACACACACACAGATTATCACCAAAACACTGATGTATCTCTCAGTACAATTATTGTTATTACTGTTTTTATTACTGAAGACCACAGCAGTTATTTAATGATTAACACCACACACACGTATTCTTGTAATACATGAGTCAGCCGTTAAAAGTGCAGCTGCTCCGTGACAAACACAACAAGGTGATTTGTGCCCGGCTCCATCATGCCAGTAAATTGTACAAACAGTGTACTGTTCCTAAATGCGCGATGACGTAAGAGCCATGTGTCGAAGCACGAAGCAAACGCCTGCACCACACTTTCCCGTAAGAGACGCAGTTGGTGTTTATTTACCTACGGTTCAACGTCAAACCAGGCGACAGCACGCTGACAATAATTGGAGGTTGTGAGGAGGAGCAAAGGCAGTAACAGTATGGTCAACTATCATCTGAAAAAGTCTGGAGATGTTGTTTACAACAATGATTGGACCTTACTGACAAGTGTTTTTTTGTAGTTTATTCATCTGTGAGCGCCACCAAATACTATTAAACACACCCACATGTTCCTTTATTACCATGAACACACACTCCTTTACACACACCACACACCTCCTCCCCAACAACTACACTAAAATCAAACGGGGGCCACGTCGTCGCTCGCGTGCTCTGTTGTACTCACAGCAGCAGGCGGGTCTGGATGTCGGGCCACGAGTCCTGCAGCTGAGCGTCGGAGTACATCCTGAACAAGATCCTCAGGCTGCAGGCAAGACTGCTGGTCTCCTGCTTCAGCAAGTTGGGTTTGGATTTCCCTTTGAAGCCTGAAGAAAGACAGTAACAGGCTTTACGTGGCGTGGTGGTGAGACTCATAAAACTGGTTACATTTCTGCATGTCATTACCCCCCCCTCCTCTTTTCTGAATCCGTACTGTCACAAAAGGCCAAAACAATCACGTCGGGGTGGCCTGGGCGGTTTAAGGCGCCAGCAGCGAACCACAAAGTCTCCGGTCCGAGTCTGGCCATTGTTGCATGTCATTCTCTCTCTCTCCTCTTATTTCTCATCATCTGAGGTTAAACAATCTGAGAGGATCTGACTTTAGCCAACCAAGGCCTCCTAACTTTACTTCTTTACTTTCTGACTCTGCTATTCATCACACCAACGTCACTTGATCTCTTTAAACTAAATTTTATCAATGCTTATTTTCATTACACATACTTATCGCTTTCATTTAGATTTATGCAATTATTGTTGTCCCTGTGCTGCAGCAAAAAAATGAATTTTCTCACTGGGTATCAATAAACCTTAATGTCATCTTGCTATATGTCATTTAAATGGCCGCCATTCACTTACCTGCTCGCCAGAGTGCTGTCCTCTGTTCGTTGTTGGAGTTGAACTGCTTGGCGAAGGTGTGCGACTCCAGCAGACAGTCCAGCAGTTTGAAGAGGTGCGCGGACGTCATGTGACCGTACATCCCCTGATCTGGACCCGCCTCGCCGCCCTCAGCCTCAGACTCCTCCAGAGCATCTCGCTGGTGGGAGGACGGTGTTAGACTGTTAACTTATAATCGAACCATCTCAGGTTACACAGCGCTATCTTTTTAAAGATTTTTTTGTGTGCGTCATGCCCTGATCTGACATTTGTGCAAAGTGTCATCGCTTCCCAACAGATTAGTCAGCAGCATTTCAGAGGAGGAGCTTTCACAACGCTTTTCTTTGTTCCTCTTTTTTCACTGTTTTCACTGTAACAC
The DNA here is from genome assembly GCA_028564955.1 of Terapon puta. Lineage (NCBI taxonomy): Eukaryota > Metazoa > Chordata > Actinopteri > Centrarchiformes > Terapontidae > Terapon > Terapon puta. Next base: position 1,991,458 of record JAOXYL010000050.1, read on the forward strand.
AGTCACTAATAAAAAGATGATGCTCGAGGAAGTCGGGGGAAACGTTGTAACCTACCTGCGCAGCGGCCATGTTCTCAGCATCCTCTTTCTTGCTAGTTGCTGGGAAGAAGACAATGTTGTCGATGGTCTGGATTAATTCAAGCTGTACGACACATTTAATCAGCAGCCCTGCAAACAGCTTCTGGTCCGACAGTCCTGTGGGAGGAAAAACAAACAGCTGAGGAACGAAAAGCAACAACTGAAACCCAACAAATATGTGATATATGCTGAATGTGAGCGTGCAGAGGGTATGAAAGTGTGTGAAGGGTGTGTACTCACTGGCATTGGATTTGCCCTTCCAGGTGTCATCGCTGGACATCTGGCTGTGTCCTCGCTCAGACAGAGCTCTGTCGTAGCTGCTCTGGGACTGGCTGTCAAAATCAGCATCCTGGAGACGTACAACAACAAAAAAATAAAAAATAAAATTCACCATTCACGTGTCGGTTCCATCAGCTAAAAGTGATGTATGAAACATCTGCTGAGCTGCTGTGATTCTTGCTAAGTTAATGAGCGCGTCTCTTTATTTACTTACAAAATGTTTGCCATCTGCAGCTTCCTCTTCCTGCCCAGCTGGTCGCCAAGTCAACAAACTGATGTGAAGAAAGAGAATGGCAGATCAGGACTCAGGTGTGGTGCTAATTTACATCCAACATTAAAAAGCACATTAACCTTTTGCACATTGCACTTAATCCCTACATTTCCCATTAACCTCCCGCTGAGGTGTCTTTCTTTGAGGAGACACACACGCTGCGTCATTAGCGCTTTTAAGCAGACTGACCTCATCTCGGCTTCAAAGCACAGCGGTTCAGCACTTACGCGTGAGGGCTGGTGTTCTGGAAGATCTCCAGCATGCAGGAGCAGGTGATGTTCCAGACGTCGGGGCTGAACTTCTCCCCGTTCAGGATCACCAGGTTCTCCAGACAGTTTGTACCTGACCGAGCCAGCTGCTCGTTGTCTGCGACGGAAAGACAACGACTTTAAAACATCGGACACATACAGATACTGCAGATTTCACATGGTGTCTGTTTAAGACTCCTGTTACAGTTGCTCTTTGGATTGTGACTGAAGCTTTTCTGCATGTTGTTTCCATTTTCTCTCGGTACCTTTTTTGTTCATTTGCTCTCTGGTGTCATATTAAGGTTCATACAAGAGTATTTATCTATTTAGTTTTATAGTTAGTAATGCTGAAACAAGTTGTACAAGCTAAATAATCTGATATCATTTTGCGATATTGAATGGAGAGTGTTGGAGTTTCTTTTCTAAGACAGGGGTCCAAGAAAAATGTGAAAAACATGATTTTGAACACCCACCTTGCCTGACACACCACTGTAGCTGTGTGAAAATGTCAGCCAGCAGGATTTCACTGAGAGGCTCGTAAAACTGGGTGAACACGTCACAGATGGCGTACAGAGCGTGGTTACATGTTGTCGTCATCCACTCGGTTTTCTGGAAGCAAACAACAAACAATAGTTTTTTATATCCCCCCTTTTCATTCTGTACATGCACATAAATGATTGACAGGTCTTCTGTTCAAAAAGAGCCAAACAAACAATCGTGGGACTCTGCTACCAGCGACCTCTGACCTCTGTCTGCTGCTCGGGGAGCTTCATGTTGTCGAAGATGCGGAAAACGATCCTGAAGAGGTCGTGCCACCAGTGCTTTTCGAAGGTGTGGCCGTAACTCTTCATGATCTCGAACATGACCGTGAGACCTCTGGAGGAAGCGACACAGAGAACAACATGCGATCACCGGCACTACAACATCCATCATCAACTAATAATTTCTGATTTAAGCTGTAAAATGAGTAAAACCTAAAATAATTCAATCTGCATATTCTTCATCACAGTGGCTGAAAACACCATTTTGGGCTGTTTCTCTACCTGGTCCGCACATCCAGCTTGCAGCGGTTGATGATACAGGAGAGCTCAAAGAGGATGGGAAACCAGCCACGGACCCACACCCGATCTCCGGGGGCGACATTCATGTCATCACTGGTGTACTCCCTCAGGGTCTGCGGCAACGGAGCACAACAAATTCATTAAGTGTGTAATCACAGAACTGTTTCTAAACAAACCACAAACTGCAAAAAATTCCACTTTATTTAACCAGTATGCTCCCACCTGTGGCCTTTCTGAGACGTATTTAGCGCAGTGTCGTATGAGTCGGATGGCCTCCATGCTGGTGTCAGGAAACGCTGCGTTGCACACAAACTCTGACAGGCACTTGACTGCATCCTGGAACGAATCGATAGCAGCGGCAAAGTGCTCCTGGAAGGTGTTCACTGAGGGAGGACAAAGGAAAGAAAGGAGGACTGTGATTTAACTGGCCTGATGTGTTGTCTGAAGCAGGACCGAGGAGCCGTCTCACTGCCAGCAGAGTTTGTCTTCTTTTTTAAATCAGCTCATCATCATCATACTCACTGACGATGTGTCCTGTGGTCTGGAAGGCCAGCTCCACTATAGTCTCATCGTGGTCAGAGGCTGCCTGGTGAAACACCGAGAAGATGTTCTTCCACCCCGAGCGGATGTTGGCCGCCTGGGAGTTCACCATCTGAGCCACACACCTGATCACCATGTCTCTGATAGTGGGGGACCTGAGGGAGGGGTTATTATATGAAATAAACTTGTTTAAAAAAAAACAGTCATTCTCACTCCTATGACCCTTAACTGGGAGTTTACAGTCTCTCATCCCCACCTGTTTTTCTTCATGATGTGCTCAAAGGGCCTGAGGAAGTCTTTCTGGAAGCGGAAGTTGGCCAGCTCCCCTTTCTCCAAGAACTTCATGGAGAGCTGCCTCAGCGAGTCCACGGCAAAGATGGCTACATCCTCGTTGGGGTTACAGCCCACCTACGTGAGGAAAACAGTTGATTTTATTCTGTTGGAGTTGTATGTATTAGTATTATAATATTCATTCTGTTTTTGCTCTGTTGTTGCTGCAGGTAGTGTTTGGCGTGTTTATACGAACTCTGTCAGCTAAAAAGAAGCAGTGAGACTGAACCTGTGATCAAAGCTGCTGGTGATCAAAGATAAACAAAGGATCTTTGAACCGTTGACAATGAATTAAAAAAAAAGATCTGTATTTTCAGTGACACTGCATAGAAGCTCAGGAAAGTAAAGTTTACTATTATCAGTTTTTTGGCACGTTGGGGAGAGAGTCGGCGTGTGTGTACAATATTAAATCAAAACACTCCCCCTTAAGTTCTTTAAAACTAATGAAAGGGCCTGTCCTGTAAGTGCAAACATGCAGTGCATGTAGATGTAATTAAAGAGCCTTTTTATGTCCCTGTATTTGTAATAAATCGACTTCTCGAGGGACAGGACAAAACAAAGAGCTCAGAGCTGCAGGGAGCACCACCAAAAGAACAGTGCGATCCCGCTGCTGCCTCCCACGCCACCACTCACTAAACACACGAGACTTTAACGCTTTAGCTGTCAGGTTTAAAACTCTCTGGTGCGCCGACCTTGTTGAAGTGGTCTCCTATGACCTGCCAAATCCGAGACCACTGCAGCCTGATGCGGTTCATGTTGTAGTAGGAGATTTCCACGATCTTCTGCAGGCTGAACATCCTCGGCTGGTGCGCTGAGGCCAGCTCGTCCATGGACACCGCACACAGCCACCGCACAAAGTCCACTGGAGACAATTAAACAGCACCG